>CM035807.1:61934344-62196557 GCA_020466095.1 Chlorops oryzae | reverse complement strand
TCTTTTTCAGAGAAGATTTCAGCTTTTAATGTATTATTATTGGCCTTTATACTTAATGTAGCACCAGCTGCTGCTGCTTCTTGATTTTCGTATGCGTCTAAAATATATTTCACAATATCATCGAACTCATAAGACCCGATAGGAAGCTCGATTACATGCTTGCCAATGTGAAAAAGGTTATTTTTTTTCATCAATATTCGGTATTGAGTAATATGTATGAAAATCAATCAGTCCACAAACATATTCCTTTTTAAGCTCTATGGGAGGAAAATAATTTGCTGTAAGAATTGAGGAATTTCCAGTCAAAGTCAATGTTCTTGACATCTTGAGGGGTTGAGATAGTAAAGTAAACTGAATCAATCAAAGAAATAAAACTTCTTTTTATAAAATTTTTTCATAGTATATCATATTTATTTATCCAAGAGTTGTGACTATCGGAAAACCCCAACCATTTTACATACACTTTATCACCCCGCTTCTTTATAACTTTCTCAACTAAATACATGTGAGGAAAACGTGATTTTTGCAATTCTTGTGTATAGAAAGCACCCTTAATTACATTTCCCTGATAGTCTTCTAAAATATAAGTACATGGATTGGTATTTTGAACCTTATTTATCTTGAAGATTTCCGTTGTCCAATTGGGTGTGTAACCTTTCTCAAAAACATGTTTATATTTGCTTATTCGAACGTAATTGTTTACATGAAATTTGGGCTTATTATAGACTTTCAGACGGTTGTAAATCGTTTTTAGAATTGTTGCTGCATTTAAAGAATTCACTTTATCGGGTGCAATTTTTATTGTTCTGTGCACTTTTCCATTGTACTCTTTAGTCAATTTTTGATATTCATCAATCCATTTGTAAGAACCGCGATTACTGAAGCCCTTCCACATCATATTTTTCAAAGTGAGATTAAATCGTTCAACTATCGAGGCTTTCATTACACTATAGGTAGAGTAGTGATTTATTTTGTTTTGTTTCATTAAAAGTTGAAACTCTTTATTGAAGAATTCCTTCCCATCATCTGTTTGCAAATTTTTAGGTTTTCGACCGCATTCAAATACACTTTTCATTGCTTTGGTAACATCAGGAGCTGTTTTCGACTTTATCGCAACGGTCCAGGCATATTTGGAGAAAGTGTCAATGATTGTGAGTAGGTAGCGATAACCTTTGTTGAATGTAGAGTAATTACCCATTTCCACTAAATCAGCTTGCCAAAGATCATCAATATCTTTGGTTATAACAGCTCTTCGTTTAAAATTTCGCCGTGCCTGTCGATGGAGCTCCTCAACTATTTGAAATCGACTCATCTTGAAGATGGTATTGTGTGGTTTTGGTTTGGTTTTTGAATAATGTTTTGATTAGAAATCATTGAAAACAAAACATTTTCCGTACCTTCTAAACGCTTCTCAACATATTCCATATACACCTTAAACCTCTCATCAATATCGCGTTCAATAGATTTAATTTTTTCATAAACGGTTTCAATTTCTTTATTACGGTGACTTTCATAAGCTTTAATTGAATCCTGAAATTCAGTTCGATACGCATCAAGACTTAGAATTACAAAATTTTGCGTTGCAGCGTCGCCCTTTACTATTGGATCTTTAAGATTTCTGATGCGTTTAAAATGAGCGTTGAAGCTGTGATCTCTGCTAGCGCTTAGAGTCAATTCCGTATTAAAACTTTTTGACTTGGATGTATTGTTATTATATCGACCGAATTTGTCCACGCTCATCTTTTTATTTTTCGTCGAGTTTTCATTCAATTATGTCAGCTTCTTTAAGCTCTTCAATAATTGAAAAAATTTCTTTGTTATGATTATTATGTCCTGCAGATTGTGATTTTTTGCCTACGTCTTTCATTTGCTTTGGTGAACCTATGTTGCAAATTTGAAGCTTCTTCGCCTTCTACTTCGGAAGTTACGAGAAATCTCCATTTGTAGGCGTGGCAGTGGGCGGCCCACATAATTTTTTTTGAACACCTTTCATTCACCTTGGTCAACTTATGTTGCAAATTTGAAGTTTCGTACTCCTTTTACTTAGCAAGTTACGATTAACTCTTTTTTGGGGGCATGGCTTAAAAAGAATGGCTTAGTTTTTTGTTTGGGGTATGTCCTTTTTTGTAGTTTACCAGTACACCAAATAATAATGAAATGTGTTGGTAATTCGCAAGTTACAAGCATTTTACTGAAAACACATTATATTTATTTGTGGGCGTGGCAGTCGGAGGATGTCTCACATTTTTACTAAGGGCCATACCCGGATCCCGAGTTACCTTTGGTGCCAACTTTCGACTTGGTTGGTCCAGCCGTTTCGGAGGAGATTCGACCACAGGCGGACAAACGGCCATACGCACGGAAAAACGGACAGGCCTAAATCGATTCAGTTTTTGATTCCAATCAAGAATATATATAAATGTCTTTACCTACGGAGCGTAGTTCTAGCTGTTTCAAGATTTGCACAAAAATAATATTTTAACAAGTAAGAAAGCTTAAGTTGGTCAAGCCCGACTTCGAAATACCCAGCGTCCCGATATTATTGGCGCACTATGTTTTGCCTCATCATTCGATAGCGCTTGATTCGGTCGGACGAAAAGTGCATGTAAAAAAAAAGAGAAAGAAGAAGAAAAAAATTGAAAATCAAATAAGTGTTCAACGTTCGCCGCCGTGCGGCCGACGTCGCTCGCACAGTGTTACGGAACCGATCCAACAACAAAATGCTCTGCTGAACCTTCACTCGGTGACGTCAGGCAAGCTTTCCCGCACACCGCAGAAAACAAATGCAGCAAATGCACTACCCTTTCTGCCTACAAGCTCCAATACTCCCTGCTCGATCGCAGTAAGTACGCCAACTAATACTTTTGCTAGTCCTAAGTACACAGCTACAACGTCAACGGTTTCTGCTCTTATTACGAGCCTCACCTCTTCAAAAACAACAGCATCACTGCAAAACGAAGAAACAACCGACATACTGACAAACACTAAGTCAAAAGAAGAATACAGCAGACAAAACGAAGCCGAAATTGCTGCCCCAACCGCTGCTCAGAGCTCAGCCGTGCGCTCTACTCAAGTGAAGGCTAGCGCCGCTGCCGCTATAGCAAAAAAAATTGGCGTCCACGAAAAGCAAAAGGGGTCGGCAGTGCAGACAGGCATGGATCGCTACGTCAACATCAAGCGGAAATTGAGTCCCCAAAAAATGCAAGGACAGAAGGCTCTAAAAGTATTGAAACCCAATGCATCAACGAGCACTGCTACTAGCCCAAGCCAAAATAGATTTGCGCTGCTTGCTAGCAAAGATGACAATAAAGCATCTACTCCAAACCCCATCAAAAAAATTAAGCCTCCCCCAATCTACTTGCGTGAGGAAGGTTCCAACGCTCTAGTAGCAACTATCGCTCGTTCCATTGGCAGCAGCAACTTTCACGTTGTTTCCATTAAAAGGGGTAACGTGAAAGAAACTAAAATACAAATTTATACGGAAATCCACTTACGTACCCTGGTGAACCACTTTGATGCACTCAAAAAAAGCTACTATACCTACCAGCTTAAAGCAAGCAAAGGTTTAGTGGTAGTAATAAAAGGCATCGAGCCCTCACTTGACCCAGCAGAGATCAAAGGCGCTCTGCAAGCTGCAGGTTTTCCAAAGAAAACCGTTTTTAATATTAAAAACAAACAAAATATTCCGCAACCCCTATATCGCATTGAGCGTGATCCTTCAGCTTACTCCCAAAAACTAAAAAAGAACAAGGTCCACCCAATATACAATCTGCAATTTTTGCTACACCGCAAAATTACTGTCGAAGAGCCTCATAAGCGGAAAGGACCGGTTCAATGCTCTAATTGCCAAGAATTTGGTCACACGCAAAACTATTGCACTTTGAACCCCGTGTGCGCTACATGTGGAGATCGGCATTCTTCGTACTCTTGTCAAGTTGATCAAGACAACCCTGATGTAAGAAAATGCAGCAACTGTGGTGGTAACCACAAAGCGAGTTATCGTGCATGCCCGATCTACATGGCAATAAAAAAAAAAGACCAACCCAAGCGGAAAACTCACGAAGAAGTTCCGAACTTCTTGCCGAGCCAGCAAGGGCCAGCATCAGCTGCTCTTCCTCCCAAAGCATTTTCATATGCTGACGCAGTAAAGTCTAACACTGCGACCCAACCTCAAGCATTTTTTGCGACAGCAGCACATCCTGTTCACACTCCTGTGACTATTTCGTATGCTGTAGCTGTCAGGTCAAACACTGCGGTACACCCTCAAGGTGCCATATCAAATTTGGAATCAATGATCTCGAATTTGACTAACTGCATGATGCAGTTCACTTCAACTGTGCAATCAATGCTGCAAGAGATGATGCGGGCTCAAAGCCAACTCATGCAAATTCTTATTGCAAAGAAATGAGTGTCCTAAAAATTTGTCATTGGAATGCTAACGGCATTCGACAACACAAGCTTGAAATTCAAACATTTCTTGAATTACATTCAACTGACGTAATGCTCGTCAGTGAAACCCACCTCACAAGCAAAAATAATTTTACTATTAAAAATTATACGTTTTATGGCACTCATCACCCAGATGGAAAGGCACACGGCGGCACCGGCGTTTTGATCAAAACTCGAATAAAACACAATTTAATGGATGAATTTTCCCAAAATTACTTACAAGCAACGTCTATCTCATTGCATTATGGTAACAGCATTATCGCTTTAAGTGCAGTTTATTGCCCACCGAGATTTTCTTTTACTGGTACACAATTTTTAGAGTACTTCCAAAAGCTTGGCAACAAATTTATAGCAGCTGGGGACTATAATGCTAAGCACCCACACTGGGGCTCTAGATTAATTAACCCCAAAGGGCGACAACTATATTCAATTATAATAAATAGTCGTGAAAATTTTGACTGTATTTCAACAGGTAAACCCACCTACTGGCCTTCCGATTTGCAAAAAAAACCCGACCTCATTGATTTTGCAGTCAGCAAAAACTTTGATCGTAGCGAATTACATGCTAAGCCCAGCTTCGATTTGTCATCCGACCATTCCCCTGTTATAATTACAATGATGGGCTTGCCCACATTCACCGAAAAACCCGGCAGAATTGTAACAAATAAAACCCACTGGCTTAAATACAAAAAATATATAAGCTCGCATTTGAACGAGAACTCTATACTCCGAAACGAATGTGATATTGATGATGCCGTAACAGAGGTAAACAATATTATGATATCGGCAGCAGTTCATGCAACCCCAAAAATAATCAGCAAGCCAAAAGAACCTCGCAGATATACTTCAAGCGAGATCGAAACTCTTGTACGAGAAAAAAGATGCCTACGAAGGGAATGGCAGCGACAACGTTCACCCACCGCGAAAGTTAACTTAGTCCAAGCGACTAAGCGCCTGAGAGAAGCTCTTGATAATGATCTGAAAACTAATCTAGAAAATTACACTCGAAATTTGAGCTCGACAGCGGAATCAAACTATTCCCTTTGGAAAGCAAATAAAAAGATGAAGGCACCCAAAACAAACGTAGCACCACTGCGTACTAACACTGGAAGCTGGGCTAGAAAGGACGAAGAAAAAGCGCATGTATTTGCTAAATATCTCGAAAACGTTTTTAAGCCCAACCTACGCACTAACGCTTTTCAATTTCCCAAAATAAACCCTCGATCAATCGAAAATATAGGCGAATTTCAGCACAAGGAGATCAAGTTTATCATTGGCGAGCTAAACACAAAAAAGGCCGCAGGCTTTGATCTTATAACCCCACAGATGGTGCAACAACTCCCCACTGTAGCAACAAGATTAATCCTCTTCATATTCAACGCAATATTGAGGCTAGGATATTATCCTAGACCCTGGAAAATTTCGAACATAATTATGATCCCTAAGCCAGGAAAAGACCTATCACTCCCATCATCATATCGGCCAATTAGCTTGTTGCCAGTCTTCTCAAAAGTCTTTGAAAAATGTCTCTTAGCAAAACTTTTACCACCCTAACAAATCTCTGGAGCTATTCCCCAGCACCAGTTTGGTTTTCGTAAAAGCCATGGCACCATTGAACAGGTAAACAGAGTTACCACCGAAATCAGAAACGCATTTGAAAAAAAGAAATACTGTTCCGCCATATTTCTGGATATCTCGCAAGCCTTTGATAAAGTATGGCACTCTGGCTTAATGTTTAAAATTAAACATACCCTTCCCGAAATCACTCACAAAGTCCTACAATCCTACCTCTCTGAAAGGAAGTTCAAAATCAAATATGGAACACACACGACATATGAATATGACATTTCAGCAGGTGTACCCCAAGGTAGTGTCCTAGGGCCCCTGCTATACCTGATTTACACGGCTGATCTGCCTGTATCCCCAGAACTCTTAACATCTACATTTGCAGACGATACAGCAATTTTGTATGCACACAGCGATCCTGTGGTCGCCTCTCGAGTTCTTAATAATCATCTTCATACTGTTGAAGACTGGCTTGCGAACTGGAGAGCTGAGCGCCCAAAAACTGCACTGGCTACTCAACAGTAAGTCAAGATTGCGGCTCGAACACAAAGTGCTTCTTTATAACGCAACACTTAAGCCTATATGGACTTATGGCTCCCAGCTCTGGGGAAAAGCCAGCAACTCTTTATTAGACATTATACAACGCTCACAGTCCAGAATTCTTCGGACTATAACTCGTGCTCCATGGTTTATAAAAAACGAAAACATACATAAAGACTTTTGTACCCCGATGGTCAAAAACGAGCTTATCTCATTAAGCCGCAAATATTGCACTCGGTTGTCCCAACATCCGAACCCACTAGCTAAAAATTTGTTGCTAACAAACAGCTCCTCAAGGCTAAAAAGGCGTGACTTGCCATCACTGTCTCACAACTAAGCCCCCTCTAAATTTTTGAAAAAAAAATTTTTTTTTTAACTTTTGTAAAAAAAAATCCTCCTGGAAACCCATCTATGGATTCATCATACGGAAAGGCAGCCCAGTTCACGCGTTGGCGTGGACTGAAAAGCATATAATATTAATAAATATTTTTTAGTTTTAAGATTCCATAACTTGTTGTTAGTTCATAGGATATGAAGATGCAATAATAAAAAGCCGTAAAAAAAAAAAAAAATTTTTTTGCCTCTCGATTTGTGGGCAGGCCAAATAAATTTTTTTCCAACAACTTTCATTGGCCTTGGCCAACCTCTGTTGCTTTTTGAAGCAATTTGAAGCTTTTAGGCCTTTTTCTTCACAAGTTACGCTTTACTCTTATTTGTGGGCTTATTTCTGGGCGTAGCTCGCGTGGAACGGCGTCCATTTTTTTCCAGGATATGTCAGGTGTGGCAGTGGGCGGATGTCTCCCATTTTTACTGAGGATCATATTTGGACCCTGATATATCCGTGTGCCAAGTTTCGACTTGATTGGTTCAGCCGTTTCGGAGTAGATCCAACCAAAGACGAACGGACGGATGGACAGACGGACGAACGGACAGACGATTATGTCAAAATTGATTCAGTTTTTGATCCTGCTCAAGAAAATATATATGTATGTCTATATCTATGGAGCTTAGTTCTGGCTGTTACAGGATTTGCACAAAACTAGTATAACCTGCTTACGCTGGTTTTAATAACGCTGGGTATAATTAAAACATTTTTGAATAGGTAGAAATTACAAAAATTTGTAGCGTGCTTTTAGGAATATTTAAGATGGACCTTATTTTTAAAAAGCGGAGGAAAAACTTCGGTTTTGACATATGGTAACCTGGGCATTCTTTCTCCAAAAAATTTTTAGAATCTTATTTCACTAGGCCAATTTTCATTTTTTTTTTTCGAACAAAACGAACCACCTTAATTCATATAAATATATATCTTTCATTATTTACAGGCCCGTTCTGAGAAATTTGTTGCTGCTTTCTTTATATTTAATGCTTTGACTATGATTGTTTATATACATAACTTTATTTTTAGATTTTTAAACCTTTAAAAATTAATACAAAAAATATAAATAAAAGAAATCGTCGGGCTACGGGCGAGAGAGAGATTCGAACTCCCCATATATTATAAAATTTTGGCAGCCGTAAGGGCACAGGCTAGCGACCAGCGTTGCCAATTTGGTTAAACACAACCAAAACTGGAAGTTTTTTTCATTTGGTAGTTTTTTTCTACTGTACTCTCACGTCAGTTATATAATAGTTCATTTCGTATTGTCTGGTAGGTACAAAGTAAACTTGTAATTTCTCGCTACACTTTGATACTTTTTATAAGCCTTCGTAAGGACAAAATTGATGCGGCTGAACAAAATTTTTTTTTCAATGAAACGACTTAAGATAGTTTGAGACTTTTTTGGTTGATTTTTTCTTAGCCTTGGTTGCGAACATATTTTATTTTTTGGCAGCGCTGCTCACGAATGCAGCCAATCCACCTTCTAGCAACATGAGCACCAAATAGAAATAAGACACTCTCTCATTTTGTGCAATATGCTCTCCGCAACATTTCCTCTTTGCAACATGCCCTCTTTGCTCATATAAATATGAGCACACAAACCGAGGGCTCCATGAAAAATGGCCCCAATGCAAAATGGCCCCAAACTCAAAATGAAAAATGACCCCAAAACTTAATATTGAAAACAACAACACGAATTTTGGGGCGATTTTTCATTTTTTTGGGGTCTTTTTTCCTTTTTGTTTGGGGTCATTTTGCATTTTTCAAAAACTACATTGAGTTTGGGGCCACTTTTCCTTTTTTGATTTGGGGTCTTTTTTCATAATGCAAAATTACCCCAATTTTGAGGCCATTTTTCCTTTTTTGATTTGGGGTCTTTTTTCATAATGCAAAATTACCCCAATTTTGGGGCCATTTTTCCTTTTTTGATTTGGGGTCTTTTTTCATAATGCAAAATTACCCCAAAACTTTATATATTTCCGGGCCCGTTTTCCTTCGTACAAAATTGGGGCTCCAAAAAAAAAATGGTCCTAATTCAAAACTATCGCCAACTGAAAATGAAAAAAGGCCCCAAAATAATATTCTGAATGGGGTTAATTTTCATAATGCAAAATTACCCCAAATTTAGGTCCTTTTTCTCTTTTTTGATTTGGGGTCTTTTTTCATAATGCAAAATTACCCCAATTTTGGGACCATTTTTCCTTTTTTTCATTACTAGCCCCAAATCTTCGATAGAGGTTATCGAATAATTTCAATTAGAGCGAGTGTGAACAAATTTCGGTTTGACGAAAGATGAGCAAAATTCCAGACCATTTTATACCGCATGTATAATTGAAGATGGGTTTTCGTATTGTATATTTTCCTCTTTAAAATCCATCGATTTAATAAAGGAAAATATACAAGACCGAAAATACCTAATGGACGCGACATTTAAAATAGTTCCTCGCGGATGTTATAAGCAAGTCCTTATTATATATATAGAACATTTGGATGAGGTAAATAAATATATTAGGTGTAGTAAAAAGAAATCCATCATTTTTGCATTAAATTGAGGGCTTTATTTAAGATAGTTAGAATGACCCGATTTAGGTCAAATATGCGCCGTTTTGTTCGATAACTTGTTGCCATTTTAAAGGTAATTTCATTATGCCTCTCTCATAGAAGCCCTCGTTCCTATTAGCAAAAAATTGAGACAGTCGAATTTCAGAAGCCTCTCTTGAAGCGAATGTTTCACCAGCCAAATTGTTCGCCATGGACAGGAACAGATGGTAATCACTTGGTGCCAGGTGCGGACTATAAGGTGGATGCAGAAGAACCTCCCAACCAAACTCCCGGAGCTTCTGGCGAGTCACTATCGATGTGTGTGGCCTGGCGTTGTCCTGATGGAACACAATTCCTCTCCTATTGGCCAAAGCTGGCCGCTTATGGGCGATTGCTTCCTTCAGACGGTCCAATTGTTGACAGTAGAGTTCCGAGTTAAGAGTTTTGCCGTATGGGAGCAGCTCATAGTAGATAATTCCCTGCCAATCCCACCAAACACACAGCAAAACCTTCCTGGCCGTCAATCCTGGCTTGGCCACCGTTTCCGCCGATTCACCGTGTTTCGACCACGACCGTTTTCGCTTGACGTTGTCGTAAGTGACCCACTTTTCATCACCAGTCACCAACCGCTTCAGAAATGGGTCGATTTTGTTGCGGTTCAGCAGCGATTCGCAGATGGAAATTCGGTCCATGAGGTTTTTTTGCGTTAACTCGTGTGGCACCCATACATCGAGCTTCTTTGTGTATCCAGCCTTATTCAAATGGTTCCAAACGGTTTTTTGTGCAATCTTTAGCTCTTTTGCAATCGAAACAGTGCTAACATGACGGGCGGACTCGATAATTTCCATGATTTTATCGACATTTTCGACAATTGGCCTTCCAGTGCGTGGTGCATCCTTGACATCGAAGTTACCGGAACGGAATCGACGAAACCAAAATTGCGCATGATTGGCTGTTACAGTATCAGGTCCATAAACGCTATTCACATTTTCAGCCGCCTGGCTTGCGTTTTCTCCCTTATCGAAGAAAAACTGTAAAATGTAGCGAATTTTCTCTTTGCTGATGTCCATCTTTGACAAGCTCTCAAACAAAACTGAATCAATCAATCAAAAAAGTGTCAAAAAAGCTTTTTTAGTAGGAACTGTCATCTTTCTAATGCCCCTAGCGGAACACGATCGGACTTATACAACGCGAGATGCAGATAAATAACGCCATCTATTGGAAAAATAATGGATTTCTTTTTACTACACCTAATATAATAAGCAGAGTGTGAAGTTCTTGCGCCGCAGGCGAAAATTTTTTTTGAAGAAATCGGGTGATAGCAGGCAAAATTTTTTTTAAATCGCGCGCGCGATTTAAAAAAAATTTTGCCTGCTATCACCCGATTTCTTCAAAAAAAAAAACTTTCGTTTCCATCAGAAAAAATGTCGTTTACTAGTTTTAACAGCAGTCATAAATTTTTCTTATATTTCTGTAATTTTTTTATACCTAGATTTTTCCAAGTTTGGGGTAATTTTTCCTTTTTTTGATTTGGGGTCTTTTTTCATAATGCAAAATTACCCTAAGTTTGGGGCCATTTTTCAATTAAAACGTTTCAAGTTGTAGTTTGGGGCCATTTTTCATTTGTATTCAAAACGAATCCTGATTCTTGGGGCGGTTTTTCATTTCATGTTGGGACTATAATTCAAATGCAAAATGACCCCAAAAGTCGGGGCCTCTTTTATTTGGTTATGAATCCATTTTGCGTTCCAGCCCTGTTTTATATTCTTTACTTATAATTTGATTTTGGGGCCAAATTTCATTTTTTAAAGTGGGGCCATTTTGCATAATGAAAAATTACCCCAAAATTGGGGCCATTTTTCATTTCTAGTTTTTCAAATTTCATAGGACCATTTTTATTTTCTAGTTTGGGGTCATTTTTCATTTAGATTAAAAACACCTCTTTTTGATTTTGGGGCCTTTTTTCATTTTATTTTGGGGCCAAATTTCATTTTTGATTTGGGGTCATTTTTCAAAATGCAAAATTGCCCCAAAATTTGGGGCCTTTTTTCATTTTCAGTTTGGGGCCATTTTTCATTGGGGCCATTTTTCATTCCCCCCAAACCGAGTGCTGTTGTATAAAGAATGTAAATTTCGCACACCCAAAATTGCATTTTGTTAGTATTTAATTTTTTTCTCGGCTAACTTAAAATAAAGCTAACCTCAACTCATTTTTCCAAAAACGGCAATAGGTATGAAATTTTTTTTAACGTATTAAATTAGCTGTAAACAAACTGCAAATTGTCCAATATGCGAACTGCTATTCTGCCATTTTTCGCGGGCAAGAATACTTACGATTTAAATAAGCTAAGACCCAAAAACTAAGTGTCACTAGTGGAACAGTATTCATGGAATTCCCTATATTTCAAAACAGTATCCAAGACCAGCCACTGAAACAAAAGGTTAACTGGAGAGTTTCAATGCCAGTAAGTGCCTTATATTTAGAATATTTTACTTCTCTATGAAAACCGCAGTCTTGTGACTTCAGTATTTGGAAGGTAGGATGAATTGGCCTCTCGTCCGTCTGACAATGTCGTCGCGTTTATACGATCACTTGATAGTGACTACATTCGCCAGTCATTTTCTATTCTCCTTTTTAACTGGCATGCCGATTTAATACGGGCGTTTTCTTGGCATTTGTGACTTGGCGTTTGAATTGATGATGGTCAGCGCAACTGCGGTCCTATCACATGCTATTTTTATCTTCATACGCTCCAAGATATTGCCAGCCAGCCGTGTGTGCGAGCGCATGTAAGGTGTGCTTGTGAAATAATATTTATAAGCATGAAAATCGCGCGCACGTTTGCGGCCACGACTTCATATGGAAGTGTCGCTGACGGTTTGGGTGCGGTGCCTTATTTTATAAAACCAGGGACACTTTTCTCTCGACGATCTCTCTTGGCTGGCTGTAGCATAAAATTGTTATCTTTGCGATCTTAAGGCTTTTTTTTATTGCATTACCCGGCCCAAATTAACTGCTTATGAGAACTACTTCCTCACAATGGCGGGATAAATTCTGAGCGCGCTCCATTCTAGCGCACAAATGAAATACGAATGACGAACCTGAACAACTCGTTACACTTGTCAGACAGCCGTGATGATGAAAAGTCTGAGATACTTCGTATTTTATTCAATAATGAAAATTGTCAAAGCTCAAATCGTTAGCAGGCATTTGATGCTATCGCTCATGAGCAGGGATAGCCACCACTACATTGAAAGCTTGCGATAGTGTGTGTGCGCATTGCACTGAAGAACGTTTTTCGCCTTTTTCAGTTCTCTCTTTTTGCTTCATCCGACATAGGTCTTGCTCGTTCGCTGCCTGATGTCAGACTAAACAGGTTTCGTTTTCTCAGCTTGCTTGTTGCCTTTTGTGTATGTACACAAGCATTTGCTCTCAATACTCCGAAGCTTGCTCCACGGGCATCCCTGCTCATGTGTCCACAAAAACGATTTTCACAGTCCACTAAAGACTCCAAATTGCTCTATTGTACGGCGACCTTTCTCAACAAAGCTCCGTTCATTCAACCGCTGCATGTTGCAGTGATTTTCCAGCGCGTAATCTCGAAGGGAAATAGGATGCTGCTGCTAGTGCTGTTGTTGTGGGTGCTGCTGTTGTAATGATTATATTGATAATGACTATAAGTCAATAGGACAGTGTATTGTGACAGGTGATCAAAAAGCGTGCTTAAAAATTTTAATTATTTAAAGAACTGACTATGACTTATAAAAATGATAACAAAAGAAAATATCAACTTCGGAGTCAGCAAAAATCTTCCGAAAAAGGGGGCTGTGCCAGAACAAAAAAAGAAAAAATCTTTGTGTGCCTTAAAAAATGACAAGAAAACAAAACCAATTGAAAATAATCATTTAAATGAAATAAGCGCCGTGTACATACCTCATGCTTTGGATTCCAGTGACGTAGGTACATGTTTACACTGTTTCCTAGGGTAGGGGATCATTTACATAGTGATGGAGCAAATGCACGTAGCATTTAATGTTTTCAGCAATTTTCCGAAAGCAGATTGGTCACAGAATTGGATTTCTTAGCTTTGGTCGTCCTCCCCTTTGCCTACGTTCCTGGTGGAATCTATTCAATTCAAATGGCCCGTTGCGCTCAGATTTTAATTACGTGATTGCGGACGGCTCGCGGCTCAGCCATATTAAATAAGACGATTCTAAAGCATAAAACTGAGATAGGTTTTTTTTTTTGTGTTATGCTTTTTCTGATTTGGAATAAAAGAGATACATTTAGACGCAAAACGCCTTTTAGTCAACAGAACAGTTCACCTCCGTTTGAGCTCCGTTATGCTAAATCAGATTTGACTTGGCTGGACCGGGCTGGACAGGGCTGCTCGGCTCGCATATTTGAGAAACCCCAATTTAGTATGTTCTACGCGCGCGACAATTGCAGCAAACGCGACGCGCTTCACCATCAAAAATCGTCGTTCCGAATCTCACGAAGTCGTGAGCTGGTCGCGCGATCATCGTCCACGTTGCAATATATCTGTATATGAATATATAAATGTGTATTGTTTGTTTTTGTTAGTGTATTTCTGTTATTGTTGTCTAATTTTAACGGAGAATTTCAAATTCGTTTGCAAATTGCCCTCAATTGGGTATAAAGTTCTGCGGGGCTTTGTTTTCTGCGTAGTTTTCTTTTCCAATGCGTATCCCTATGACATCATAAATATACACAAAAAAAAAGAAATATTTAACATTATAAAACTGTTTCGTTGTTTTTATTTTTTTTTCCAAAAACATGGACGCAACCAGACCGAAAAGTCATAATACCTTTGACAACGGACAAAAATGTATTCATGAACATGTTCGTTCGGTTCGTTCGCCAAATCGAATGCCGCCAGCGGTGATTGCACACTTCCAGGACCAACAGCAACAACAACGTCAATATCTTCACCGAGTGCATTCCAAAAGTAAAATAGGTCTAGGAAAACCCCTTTATTTGTTTTTGTAACATTTATTAAAAGAGAAGGTTTTTTTTTGTAACATTAGACTAAATTAAAAATTTTTTTTGTAACAATTTGCAAAAATCAACGTTTTTTTTTTTGTAACAATTTGCAAAAATCAAAGTTTTTTTTTGTAACAATTTGCAAAAATCAACGTTTTTTTTTGTAACAATTTGCAAAAAGCAACGTTTTTTTTGTAACAATTTGCAAAAATCAACGTTTTTTTTTGTAACAATTTGCAAAAATCAACGTTTTTTTTTGTAACAATTGCAAAATTCAACGTTTTTTTTTGTAACAATTTGCAAAAATCAAAGTTTTTTTTTGTAATAATTTGCAAAAATCAACGTTTTTTTTTTTGTAACAATTTGCAAAAAGCAACGTTTTTTTTTTGTAACAATTTGCAAAACTCAACGTTTTTTTTTTGTAACAATTTGCAAAAATCAACGTTTTTTTTTTGTAACAATTTGCAAAAATCAACGTTTTTTTTTTGTAACAATTTGCAAAAATCAACGTTTTTTTTTTGTAACAATTTGCAAAAATCAACGTTTTTTTTTTGTAACAATTGCAAAATTCAACGTTTTTTTTTTGTAACAATTTGCAAAAATCAAAGTTTTTTTTTGTAACAATTTGCAAAAATCAACGTTTTTTTTTTGTAACAATTTGCAAAAAGCAACGTTTTTTTTTGTAACAATTTGCAAAAATCAACGTTTTTTTTTTGTAACAATTTGCAAAAATCAAAGTTTTTTTTTTGTAACAATTTGCAAAAATCAACGTTTTTTTTTTGTAACAATTTGCAAAAATCAAAGTTTTTTTTTTGTAACAATTTGCAAAAATCAACGTTTTTTTTTGTAACAATTTGCAAAAATCAACGTTTTTTTTTGGAACAATTTGCAAAAATCAACGTTTTTTTTTGTAACAATTTGCAAAAATCAACGTTTTTTTTTTAACAATTTGCAAAAATCAACGTTTTTTTTTTTGTAACAATTGCAAAATTCAACGTTTTTTTTTTGTAACAATTTGCAAAAATCAAAGTTTTTTTTTGTAACAATTTGCAATAATCAACGTTTTTTTTTGTAACAATTTGCAAAAAGCAACGTTTTTTTTTTGTAACAATTTGCAAAAATCAACGTTTTTTTTTGTAACAATTTGCAAAATACAACGTTTTTTTTGTAACAATTTGCAAAAATCAACGTTTTTTTTTGTAACAATTTGCAAAAATCAACTTTTTTTTTGTAACAATTTGCAAAAATCAACGTTTTTTTTGTAACAATTTGCAAAAATCAACGTTTTTTTTTTGTAACAATTTGCAAAAATCAACGTTTTTTTTTTGTAACAATTTGCAAAATACAACGTTTTTTTTTTGTAACAATTTGCAAAAATCAACGTTTTTTTTTGTAACAATTTGCAAAAATCAAAGTTTTTTTTTGTAACAATTTGCAATAATCAACGTTTTTTTTTTTGTAACAATTTGCAAAAAGCAACGTTTTTTTTTTGTAACAATTTGCAAAAATCAACGTTTTTTTTTTGTAACAATTTGCAAAATACAACGTTTTTTTTTTGTAACAATTTGCAAAAATCAACGTTTTTTTTTGTAATAATTTGCAAAAATCAACTTTTTTTTTGTAACAATTTGCAAAAATCAACGTTTTTTTTGTAACAATTTGCAAAAATCAACGTTTTTTTTTGTAACAATTTGCAAAATACAACGTTTTTTTTTGTAAAAATTTGCAAAAATCAACGTTTTTTTTTGTAACAATTTGCAAAATACAACGTTTTTTTTTTGTAACAATTTGCAAAAATCAACGTTTTTTTTTGTAACAATTTGCAAAAATCAACTTTTTTTTTTGTAACAATTTGCAAAAATCAACGTTTTTTTTTGTAACAATTTGCAAAAATCAACGTTTTTTTTTTGTAACAATTTGCAAAATACAACGTTTTTTTTTTTGTAACAATTGCAAAATTTAACGTTTTTTTTTGTAACAATTTGCAAAAATCAAAGTTTTTTTTTGTAACAATTTGCAATAATCAACGTTTTTTTTTTGTAACAATTTGCAAAAAGCAACGTTTTTTTTTGTAACAATTTGCAAAAATCAACGTTTTTTTTTTGTAACAATTTGCAAAATACAACGTTTTTTTTTTGTAACAATTTGCAAAAATCAACGTTTTTTTTTTGTAACAATTTGCAAAAATCAACTTTTTTTTTGGAACAATTTGCAAAAATCAACGTTTTTTTTGTAACAATTTGCAAAAATCAACGTTTTTTTTTGTAACAATTTGCAAAATACAACGTTTTTTTTTGTAACAATTGCAAAATTCAACGTTTTTTTTTTGTTACAATTTGCAAAAATCAAAGTTTTTTTTTGTAACAATTTGCAAAAATCAACGTTTTTTTTTGTAACAATTTGCAAAAATCAACGTTTTTTTTTTGTAACAATTTGCAAAAATCAACGTTTTTTTTTGTAACAATTGCAAAATTCAACGTTTTTTTTTTGTAACAATTTGCAAAAATCAAAGTTTTTTTTTGTAACAATTTGCAAAAATCAACGTTTTTTTTTTGTAACAATTTGCAAAAATCAACGTTTTTTTTTGTAACAATTTGCAAAATACAACGTTTTTTTTTTGTAACAATTTGCAAAAATCAACGTTTTTTTTTGTAACAATTTGCAAAAATCAACTTTTTTTTTGTAACAATTTGCAAAAATCAACGTTTTTTTTGTAACAATTTGCAAAAATCAACGTTTTTTTTTTGTAACAATTTGCAAAAATCAACGTTTTTTTTTTGTAACAATTTGCAAAATACAACGTTTTTTTTTTGTAACAATTTGCAAAAATCAACGTTTTTTTTGGTAACAATTTGCAAAAATCAAAGTTTTTTTTTTGTAACAATTTGCAATAATCAACGTTTTTTTTTGTAACAATTTGCAAAAAGCAACGTTTTTTTTTTGTAACAATTTGCAAAAATCAACGTTTTTTTTTTGTAACAATTTGCAAAATACAACGTTTTTTTTTTGTAACAATTTGCAAAAATCAACGTTTTTTTTTGTAATAATGTGCAAAAATCAACTTTTTTTTTGTAACAATTTGCAAAAATCAACGTTTTTTTTTGTAACAATTTGCAAAAATCAACGTTTTTTTTTGTAACAATTTGCAAAATACAACGTTTTTTTTTGTAAAAATTTGCAAAAATCAACGTTTTTTTTTGTAACAATTTGCAAAATACAACGTTTTTTTTTGTAACAATTTGCAAAAATCAACGTTTTTTTTTGTAACAATTTGCAAAAATCCACTTTTTTTTTGTAACAATTTGCAAAAATCAACGTTTTTTTTGTAACAATTTGCAAAAATCAACGTTTTTTTTTTGTAACAATTTGCAAAATACAACGTTTTTTTTTTTGTAACAATTGCAAAATTTAACGTTTTTTTTTGTAACAATTTGCAAAAATCAAAGTTTTTTTTGTAACAATTTGCAATAATCAACGTTTTTTTTTTGTAACAATTTGCAAAAAGCAACGTTTTTTTTTGTAACAATTTGCAAAAATCAACGTTTTTTTTTTGTAACAATTTGCAAAATACAACGTTTTTTTTTGTAACAATTTGCAAAAATCAACGTTTTTTTTTGTAACAATTTGCAAAAATCAACTTTTTTTTTTGTAACAATTTGCAAAAATCAACGTTTTTTTTTTGTAACAATTTGCAAAAATCAACGTTTTTTTTTGTAACAATTTGCAAAATACAACGTTTTTTTTTGTAACAATTTGCAAAAATCAACGTTTTTTTTTTGTAACAATTTGCAAAATACAACGTTTTTTTTTGTAACAATTTGCAAAAATCAACGTTTTTTTTTGTAACAATTTGCAAAAATCAACTTTTTTTTTGTAACAATTTGCAAAAATCAACGTTTTTTTTTGTAACAATTTGCAAAAATCAACGTTTTTTTTTGTAACAATTTGCAAAAATCAACGTTTTTTTTTGTAACAATTTGCAAAAATCAAATTTTTTTTTTGTAACAATTTGCAAAAATCAACGTTTTTTTTTGTAACAATTTGCAAAAATCAACGTTTTTTTTTGTAACAATTTGCAAAAATCAATTTTTTTTGTAACAATTTGCAAAAATCAACGTTTTTTTTTTGTAACAATTTGCAAAATTCAACGTTTTTTTTTTGTAACAATTTGCAAAAATCAAAGTTTTTTTTTGTAACAATTTGCAAAAATCAACGTTTTTTTTTTGTAACAATTTGCAAAAATCAAAGTTTTTTTTTGTAACAATTTGCAAAAATCAACTTTTTTTTTTTGTAACAATTTGCAAAAATCAACGTTTTTTTTTTGTAACAATTTGCAAAAATCAACGTTTTTTTTTGTAACAATTTGCAAAAATCAACGTTTTTTTTTTGTAACAATTTGCAAAAATCAACTTTTTTTTTTGTAACAATTTGCAAAAATCAACGTTTTTTTTTGTAACAATTTGCAAAAATTCAACGTTTTTTTTTTGTAACAATTTGCAAAAATCAAAGTTTTTTTTGTAACAATTTGCAAAAATCAACGTTTTTTTTTTGTAACAATTTGCAAAAATCAACGTTTTTTTTGTAACAATTTGCAAAAATCAACGTTTTTTTTTGTAACAATTTGCAAAAATTCAACGTTTTTTTTTGTAACAATTTGCAAAAATCAAAGTTTTTTTTTGTAACAATTTGCAAAAATCAACGTTTTTTTTTTGTAACAATTTGCAAAAATCAACGTTTTTTTTTGTAACAATTTGCAAAAATCAACGTTTTTTTTTGTAACAATTTGCAAAAATCAACGTTTTTTTTTTGTAACAATTTGCAAAAATCAACGTTTTTTTTTTGTAACAATTTGCAAAAATCAACGTTTTTTTTTGTAACAATTTGCAAAAATCAAAGTTTTTTTTTGTAACAATTTGCAAAAATCAACTTTTTTTTTGTAACAATTTGCAAAAATCAACGTTTTTTTTTGTAACAATTTGCAAAATTCAACGTTTTTTTTTTGTAACAATTTGCAAAAATCAAAGTTTTTTTTTTGTAACAATTTGCAAAAATCAACGTTTTTTTTTTGTAACAATTTGCAAAAATCAACGTTTTTTTTTTGTAACAATTTGCAAAAATCAACGTTTTTTTTTTGTAACAATTTGCAAAAATCAACGTTTTTTTTTGTAACAATTTGCAAAAATCAACGTTTTTTTTTTGTAACAATTTGCAAAAATCAACGTTTTTTTTTTGTAACAATTTGCAAAAATCAACGTTTTTTTTTGTAACAATTTGCAAAAATCAACGTTTTTTTTTTGTAACAATTTGCAAAAATCAACGTTTTTTTTTGTAACAATTTGCAAAAATCAACGTTTTTTTTTGTAACAATTTGCAAAAATCAACGTTTTTTTTTTGTAACAATTTGCAAAAATCAACGTTTTTTTTTTGTAACAATTTGCAAAAATCAACGTTTTTTTTTTGTAACAATTTGCAAAAATCAACGTTTTTTTTTTTGTAACAATTTGCAAAAATCAAAGTTTTTTTTTGTAACAATTTGCAAAAATCAACGTTTTTTTTTTGTAACAATTTGCAAAAATCAACGTTTTTTTTTTGTAACAATTTGCAAAAATCAACGTTTTTTTTTTGTAACAATTTGCAAAAATCAACGTTTTTTTTTTGTAACAATTTGCAAAAATCAACGTTTTTTTTTTGTAACAATTTGCAAAAATCAACGTTTTTTTTTGTAACAATTTGCAAAAATCAACGTTTTTTTTTGTAACAATTTGCAAAAATCAACGTTTTTTTTTGTAACAATTTGCAAAAATCAACGTTTTTTTTTTGTAACAATTTGCAAAAATCAACGTTTTTTTTTGTAACAATTTGCAAAAATCAACGTTTTTTTTTTGTAACAATTTGCAAAAATCAACGTTTTTTTTTGTAACAATTTGCAAAAATCAAATTTTTTTTTTTGTAACAATTTGCAAAAATCAACGTTTTTTTTTTGTAACAATTTGCAAAAATCAACGTTTTTTTTTTTTTTTTGTAACAATTTGCAAAAATCAACGTTTTTTTTTTTTGTAACAATTTGCAAAAAATCAACGTTTTTTTTTTTTTTTAACAATTTTGCAAAAATCAACGTTTTTTTTTTTGTAACAATTTGCAAAAATTCAAAGTTTTTTTTTGTAACAATTTGCAAAAATCAAAGTTTTTTTTTTTGTAACAATTTGCAAAAACAACGTTTTTTTTTGTAACAATTTGCAAAAACAACGTTTTTTTTTTGTAACAATTTGCAAAAATCAACGTTTTTTTTTTTTGTAACAATTTGCAAAAACAACGTTTTTTTTTTTGTAAAATTTGCAAAAATCAAATTTTTTTTTGTAACAATTTGCAAAAATCAACTTTTTTTTTGTAACAATTTTGCAAAAATCAACGTTTTTTTTTGTAACAATTTGCAAAAATCAAACGTTTTTTTTTTGTAACAATTTGCAAAAATCAACGTTTTTTTTTTGTAACAATTTGCAAAATACAACGTTTTTTTTTTGTAACAATTTGCAAAAATCAACGTTTTTTTTTGGTAACAATTTGCAAAAATCAAATTTTTTTTTTGTAACAATTTGCAAAAATCAACGTTTTTTTTTTGTAACAATTTGCAAAAAAACGTTTTTTTTTTTGTAACAATTTGCAAAAATCAACGTTTTTTTTTTTGTAACAATTTGCAAAATTTAAACGTTTTTTTTTTGTAACAATTTGCAAAAATCAAAGTTTTTTTTTTGTAAAATTTGCAAAAATCAACTTTTTTTTTTTGTAACAATTTGCAAAAAACAACGTTTTTTTTGTAACAATTTGCAAAAATCAACGTTTTTTTTTTTGTAACAATTTGCAAAAACAACGTTTTTTTTTGTAAAAATTTGGCAAAAATTCAACGTTTTTTTTTGTAACAATTTGCAAAAAACAAGTTTTTTTTTTGTAAAATTTGCAAAAATCAACGTTTTTTTTTTTGTAACAATTTGCAAAAAACAACTTTTTTTTTTGTAACAATTTGCAAAAATCAACGTTTTTTTTTTTGTAACAATTTGCAAAAATCAACGTTTTTTTTTTGTAACAATTTGCAAAAACAACGTTTTTTTTTTTGTAACAATTTGCAAAAATTCAACGTTTTTTTTTTGTAACAATTTGCAAAAAATCAAAAGTTTTTTTTTTGTAACAATTTGCAAAATCAACGTTTTTTTTTTTGTAACAATTTGCAAAAACAAAGTTTTTTTTTGTAACAATTTGCAAAAATCAACGTTTTTTTTTTTGTAACAATTTGCAAAAACAACGTTTTTTTTTGTAACAATTTGCAAAAATCAACGTTTTTTTTTTGTAACAATTTGCAAAAATCAAATTTTTTTTTGTAACAATTTGCAAAAATCAACGTTTTTTTTTTGTAACAATTTGCAAAAATCAACGTTTTTTTTTTTGTAACAATTTGCAAAAATCAACGTTTTTTTTTTGTAACAATTTGCAAAAATTCAACGTTTTTTTTTTGGAACAATTTGCAAAAATCAAAGTTTTTTTTTTGTAACAATTTGCAAAAATCAACGTTTTTTTTTTAACAATTTGCAAAAATCAACGTTTTTTTTTTGTAACAATTTGCAAAAATTCAACGTTTTTTTTTGTAACAATTTGCAAAAATTCAAAGTTTTTTTTTTGTAACAATTTGCAAAAATCAACGTTTTTTTTTGTAACAATTTGCAAAAACAACGTTTTTTTTTGTAACAATTTGCAAAAATCAACGTTTTTTTTTTGTAACAATTTGCAAAATACAACGTTTTTTTTTTGTAACAATTTGCAAAAATCAACGTTTTTTTTTTTGTAACAATTTGCAAAAATCAACTTTTTTTTTTTGTAACAATTTGCAAAAATCAACGTTTTTTTTTTGTAACAATTTGCAAAAATCAACGTTTTTTTTTTGTAACAATTTGCAAAAATCAACGTTTTTTTTTTGTAACAAATTTGCAAAATACAACGTTTTTTTTTTTGTAACAATTTGCAAAAATCAACGTTTTTTTTGGTAACAATTTGCAAAAATCAAAGTTTTTTTTTGTAACAATTTGCAATAATCAACGTTTTTTTTTTTGTAACAATTTGCAAAAACAACGTTTTTTTTTGTAACAATTTGCAAAAATCAACGTTTTTTTTTTTGTAACAATTTGCAAAATCAACGTTTTTTTTTTGTAACAATTTGCAAAAATCAACGTTTTTTTTTGTAAAATTTGCAAAAAATCAACTTTTTTTTTGTAACAATTTGCAAAAATCAACGTTTTTTTTTTGTAACAATTTGCAAAAATCAACGTTTTTTTTTGTAACAATTTGCAAAATACAACGTTTTTTTTTTTGTAAAAATTTGCAAAAATCAACGTTTTTTTTTGTAACAATTTGCAAAAATCAACGTTTTTTTTTGTAACAATTTGCAAAAATCAACGTTTTTTTTTGTAAACAATTTGCAAAAATCCAACTTTTTTTTTGTAACAATTTGCAAAAATCAACGTTTTTTTTTGTAACAATTTGCAAAAATCAACGTTTTTTTTTTGTAACAATTTGCAAAATACAACGTTTTTTTTTTTGTAACAATTGCAAAATTTTAACGTTTTTTTTTTGTAACAATTTGCAAAAATCAAAGTTTTTTTTTGTAACAATTTGCAAAAATCAACGTTTTTTTTTTTTGTAACAAATTTGCAAAAAGCAACGTTTTTTTTTTGTAACAATTTGCAAAAATCAACGTTTTTTTTTTTGTAACAATTTGCAAAAATACAAAGTTTTTTTTTGTAACAATTTGCAAAAATCAACGTTTTTTTTTGTAACAATTTGCAAAAATCAAGTTTTTTTTTTTGTAACAATTTGCAAAAATCAACGTTTTTTTTTTGTAACAATTTGCAAAAATCAACGTTTTTTTTTTTGTAACAATTTGCAAAAATCAACTTTTTTTTTTTGTAACAATTTGCAAAAATCAACTTTTTTTTTTTGTAACAATTTGCAAAAATCAATTTTTTTTTTGTAACAATTTGCAAAAATCAACTTTTTTTTTTGTAACAATTTGCAAAAATCAATTTTTTTTTGTAACAATTTTCCTTTTTTTTTTTTAAAATTTGTTTTCAATTTTTTTTTTTAACAATTTGCAAAAATCAACGTTTTTTTTTTGTAACAATTTGCAAAAATCAAGTTTTTTTTTTGTAACAATTTGCAAAAATCAACGTTTTTTTTTGTAACAATTTGCAAAAATCAACGTTTTTTTTTTGTAACAATTTGCAAAAATCAACGTTTTTTTTTTGTAACAATTTGCAAAAATCAACGTTTTTTTTTTTAAAATTTGAAAAAATCAACGTTTTTTTTTTGTAACAATTTGCAAAAATCAACGTTTTTTTTTGTAACAATTTGCAAAAATCAACGTTTTTTTTTTTGTAACAATTTGCAAAAAAACGTTTTTTTTTGTAACAATTTGCAAAAATCAACTTTTTTTTTGTAACAATTTGCAAAAATCAACGTTTTTTTTTGTAACAATTTGCAAAAATCAACGTTTTTTTTTTTTGTAACAATTTGCAAAAATCAACGTTTTTTTTTTTGTAACAATTTGCAAAAAAACGTTTTTTTTTTGTAACAATTTGCAAAAATCAACGTTTTTTTTGGTAACAATTTGCAAAAATCAAAGTTTTTTTTTGTAACAATTTGCAAAAATCAACGTTTTTTTTTTTGTAACAATTTGCAAAAAAACGTTTTTTTTTTGTAACAATTTGCAAAAATCAACGTTTTTTTTTGTAACAATTTGCAAAATCAACGTTTTTTTTTTGTAACAATTTGCAAAATCAACGTTTTTTTTTGTAATAATTTGCAAAAATCAATTTTTTTTTTTGTAACAATTTGCAAAAATCAACGTTTTTTTTGTAACAATTTGCAAAAATCAACGTTTTTTTTTTGTAACAATTTGCAAAATACAACGTTTTTTTTTTGTAAAAATTTGCAAAAATCAACGTTTTTTTTTGTAACAATTTGCAAAATACAACGTTTTTTTTTGTAACAATTTGCAAAAATCAACGTTTTTTTTTTTGTAACAATTTGCAAAAATCAACTTTTTTTTTGTAACAATTTGCAAAAATCAACGTTTTTTTTGTAACAATTTGCAAAAATCAAGGTTTTTTTTTTGTAACAATTTGCAAAATACAACGTTTTTTTTTTTGTAACAATTGCAAAATTTAACGTTTTTTTTTGTAACAATTTGCAAAAATCAAAGTTTTTTTTTTGTAACAATTTGCAAAATCAACGTTTTTTTTTTGTAACAATTTGCAAAAAGCAACGTTTTTTTTTGTAACAATTTGCAAAAATCAACGTTTTTTTTTTGTAACAATTGCAAAATTCAACGTTTTTTTTTGGAACAATTTGCAAAAATCAAAGTTTTTTTTTTGTAACAATTTGCAAAAATCAACGTTTTTTTTTTTGTAACAATTTGCAAAAATCAACGTTTTTTTTGTAACAATTTGCAAAAATCAACTTTTTTTTTTGTAACAATTTGCAAAAATCAACGTTTTTTTTGTAACAATTTGCAAAAATCAACGTTTTTTTTTGTAACAATTTGCAAAAATCAACGTTTTTTTTTTGTAACAATTTGCAAAAATCAACTTTTTTTTTGTAACAATTTGCAAAAATCAACGTTTTTTTTTGTAACAATTTGCAAAAATCAACGTTTTTTTTTGTAACAATTTGCAAAAATCAACTTTTTTTTTGTAACAATTTGCAAAAATCAACGTTTTTTTTTGTAACAATTGCAAAATTCAACGTTTTTTTTTGTAACAATTTGCAAAAATCAAAGTTTTTTTTTGTAACAATTTGCAAAAATCAAGGTTTTTTTTTTTGTAACAATTTGCAAAAAGCAACGTTTTTTTTTGTAACAATTTGCAAAAATCAACGTTTTTTTTTGTCAAGTCACAGTACTGGCAGTACTAGTATCTTTATTATTTGCCCGATCTGGTAAACCTGTTATTACTTTTGTTGCCATGAACACGCGTATCCAATTTCGTCGACATAGTTCAACTCCTCAGATAGGAACACTGGCTACATACAGACGGACGGACATGGCTAAGTCTTTTCTCCTGGCGATGCTGATCATTTATAAACAAATTTTGTGCTGGTTCCAAAAATTGGATAGTTGGATGTGGCAGAGGGCCGGCTTTGGAAAATTGTTTCCTACACCCGAAATTCTAGAGGGACTTGAACGAAATTTGGCACTCAATATTGCTTTCTAACCACAAACATCCTCCCAAAAGAATTTGTGGGAACCTCCAGTACTAGGGTCTGTCACAAAACTCATTAAACCGCCTCAAAATGCGACTTTTTCGAAATATTTCAACGAAACTAAGTATATGAGCGTACATTTAAGCCTCCGACTATAACTTAAAAAAAAAAAAAAGTTGAGGTGCATAATGTTTGATCTTAAATTATTAGAATCAATCAGGGTTTTTACATTTAATGAGACTCAGAGTAACAATTATATGCATGTTATATGTAAAGAATTTTATAATTTTATTATTGAAACATCTTACTGGCAGCACAAACTTTTAACAATTAATTACACTGCTCAACACTAAATTTGGCTTTGACTTGAAACCAACTTTTTTTGTCGTAAAAAAGTCGTCTCATTTTTGTTTAAAAACCAAATTAAAATATGAACAACTTATCGGATTTTTTTTGTCTTGAAATGCTCTTAGAAACCCACTCTTTTACTTAAGATAGCCTGAACTTGAATACCGGATCTTTTTCGCAAATTATATGGGCTTGAAATCAAGTTTTTGTGCAAAGTTGTTAAAAATTTCATAAAATTTTTGCCTTAATCGACCGATAGCGCCTGAACTGTTGAACCGATTTCATCCTTTGTATGAGGGATATGCTGCATTTTTACTCTTCTTTCATATGAATTAAAGATTTTTTGGAACGGTCGAACGATATGGGGCTACGACAAAAAAATATTGACAAAAAATCGCAAAACCTTTCTTAGCGAATATTCGAAAAACGCGAACTAACTTTAAAATTTTAAACATATATGTATTTAGATTCAGCAAAACACATATTGCAAAAAAAAAAATTGGTTTCAAGTCAAAGGCACGCAAGAAGTTCGATTTTTTTGTGTAGTGTTATTATCTCCTCTTCATCTGTCATTGTTTGATGATGAGAAATTCGGGAATTATTTGCAGCATCAATTTTTCTCCTATGTCTATATCGCTTATGTGCTTTTCAGACGTACAACGAAATCTCGGGATTTCAGAAAATTTTCGAACAAATTTGACATTTGAAATCCAGGCGATTTCAATTTTGTTCTGAAATCCCGAGATTTCGTTGTACGTCTGAAAAGCACATTAGACCTTATTTTTTCCGGATTTTAATCTTTATTTTAGTTTCATTAGATTTTTCATCTTCGTCTTTATCATTATCCGAGGACACCGGAGAAAAATAAATTTCACGTTCCATTGCAGCATATATGTTAGTATACAATACCAGTAAGCATACATGTTGCATGCTCAGTGACAATGAATCACAACGTCGAGCTTTCGTTTTCTATTAGTACCCAGCGGCCAAAGTGCTGCTTACAGAAGAAACCGTCCCAGCGGCCAACAATGCCAACGGCCGGCTACGGCATGTTCAATTTGGGTGCTATGATTCGATGTGTTCATAAAACCGTTCATAGGAAAAGTGCATATTGCATTGAGATATCCTGAGCATTTAAAAATTATATGTAAGCACGTTGGCATGACTATGTCGCTTCACCTCGCAGCACTCTCATGCTGAGCATATCAGCGAGGCGTACACAATGAAAGACGCGTGGACTTGTTCACCGCCGACACTTTATTCTGCTGGGAACATGAAGACACGCATTTTTGAGCAGATATGACTCATTGCTTCCACAATTGGCGTTTAAGCGCAAAACTGACACTATATTTTACAGTCGACGGTGTGGCTCGTTTACATTGTATTTGGCTCTTTTTTGGCTTTATTACAGCACAACAATAATTAATCAGTGACCAATTCAAAGCAAACAATTTTCGGTGCAAACACTCAAAATAATTTAGATTTAGCGGACCTAATCCACATCACAAAATTTGTGTTTTGCAATATACATACATATATACATGTAATACATGTGTTGGCCCCTTTTAATTCACACTGGCTCTTTTTGAATTGCTGTGGAACTTTTATATCCTTTTAAATGGCAACCGCTTGCATACTCTCTTTGCTCTGTAGTGAGAAAGAAGATCGAATGAACTCAGAGAACCGAAGCAAAGTGAGAAAGCAAGAGCGAGTTGAATCAAATACCAGTCGGAATATGCAATGTTTAGCTATTACTACTTTTGCAATAGTTTCTATGCGGAATTTGTCGTGCAAAATTATAATTGCGATGTCATAAAAATGAATGATGGCTATCGTGGAATTTGTTTTTAATCAATCACGAATTTTTACGACGTAATATATTTCCTTTGTCATCTATGAATTCCCCAAGCAGGATATTCATGGAATATCAAATTGCCGGTTGGGGTGTTACGTCGACGAATCAAATAAATTTTTTTAGAAATGCTTCTCACTGAAAGCTACGCACACTAATATAACCGAGATATACGTTTACGACGAGCGTGACGTTACAACATATACAAATGCATTTTGAACTTAAAGATTTGCTCCCTGCACAACGCGCCTATAGAAGTTTTCTCTTCAAAATATTTGGACAAGTGGGCATGTGGTATTCGCTATTCGCATATATAACTATATATGTCACTCAGGAGCCGTTTCTATTTTGGCTCTTTTCAACACGGTCTTGGTTACCCACCACGGTCTTGGGTACCCACCAAAATGAGAATTTTTCACTTAGGTACTCACCAAAAGTATTTCTCTCTTGCTCTTTTTTTGCCTGCCGAGTAACATCTCTTTCTAGCTGGCGCGAAATGTCCCGCCTTAAATCTATGAGAGTGACATATATAGTAATATATGGTTAGTCGACATTCGTCGATATACGTCGCCCCTTATGGCTTTAAAAACCTATTGAATATATTTTTTTAGTGGGTCTGTTTTTGGGCGTGGTTTAAAAACTATTCAAAGGTGTGTCTGTGTCGGATATTTTATTGTCAGGCTCGCCTGTCTATAAGACCCTAACGCGTTTTCAGTGCAGCTCAAAAACGACGGTTGTCAATTAGTACCAGCAAATAAAACGAATTTCGGGCTGTTTCATTTCTTGTTACGAAGACTTCATTTAAAAAACCAACATATAACTTTACTCCAACCATAGCAACATTCAGCGTACGGACACTTAACATTTACATGTATTTAATTTCAATAATTAAATGCATTTTATTTCAGTTCAAAATCGGTTTTCATAAATAAAATTAATAATGTTAAAAAAATTGTATTAAACTGGCAATTAAAAAAACGAAGAGTGTTAGAACTAGTAGACCTATACTCCTCGCATATGCTTTGTATTTTAAAATACCAATGAAGTGAATTGTATTCCTACAATACTGACCTCAAAATATTTGAGCTCAAAAACAACAAGACTCATTTGCTTTTTCCAACAACAACGAAAAAAATTAAACACTTGATTAATTGTGTGGTAGGCTGGGTCGTTTTTACGAAAGTTGTATGATCGCGTTGGAATAGTAAAATTATGTTTCCTTATGTATAAAAAATAATTTTGTGTAAAAAAAAAATTCAAAATAAGCTGCATCTTCATACCGCGCAAGCGGATTGAAAGCTGGAAAAAAAAATTTATATGAGATTTTTCCGACTTCAATGATAAAATTTAGAATTTCTCAGCTTTAATCTCATTTTTTAAATACATTATGTTCCCAGATATTTTTGGTCATAAAACTATCTTTCAAAGGAAAGCAACGAAACTACGATCGACCAAAATTTTACGGAGATATGGTCGAAGAAACTCAGACCTGAGGAAATTGCTCCAAGACATGCCAAAAATGTGTTCGAACCTATTAATTTTGTAACCATTTGGAAGAAGGCATATTGCCATTTCAAAAAAATCTTCCTTGAAGAAAATCGGTTATTTCATAAGGTTGTTATAACAATTTATATATTTATCTATTTATCGGTTTCATTTCAGAACGTGCCCTGAAAAAAAAGTCCATGAAAGTTTAAAATCCTTCTACTTGAGCTCGAACAGAAAAAAACAACGCTCAATTACGATTCTAGATTTTTTAAATCGGTTCACAGAAACCAAAGTTACAGGGCTTTGAAATTGGACAATTTATTATTTTTTAAATCCTGTGTTAGTTTAAAAAAAAATTCCGAAAAGTATACTAAATTTTTTTTTTTTTATTCGATAATGAGCTCATGTTTGGGAAAAATATATAACAAAGTCATACCCGACAAACTCTGTGTCGAGGGTATATGGCATTTTTTCGTCCGTACTCGAGATGACTTAAAAAAAAATTATATAGAAATGGTTAGTATCTTCAGGAAATTCCATTTAGCCATATCGGTCTGTTACAGTTTTCTTATCGAAGGAGTTGAGCAATCTTGACTAAAGGTATGGAGATTTGGGGAGCTATGAACAAGAACATGTTCGAGAAATGGGCTTGATCGGATTGTTTTTAGGGATCCCTCCAGTACAAGCGTCTGTTATGAAAATCACGAAAACTGATCTGTTTGTATATTTGTAATATTTTGATTAAATTTTAAGTTTGAGCTTTTTTTACAAAATTTTAAAAAATGGGCGTAGCTAGAGGGTTGGTTTGGAGAAATGCCTCCTACATCCACAATTTACAAGAGTATTGAATTAATACTTATTGATTAAAAAAATCAAGCAATGCTGAATTTTTGAGCCTCCCAAGCGGTTTAAAGTTGAAGTAAGTTGACTTTGCTATATATTTTTCCCAAACAAGAGCTCATTATCGAATCAAAAAAAAAAAGTAGTATACTTTTCGGATTTTTTTTTTAACTAACACAGGATTAAAAAAATAATAAATTGCCCAATTTCAAAGCCGTGTAACTTTGGTTTCTGTGAACCGATTTAAAAAATCTATAATCGTAATTGAGCGTTGTTTTTTCCTGTTCGAGCTCAAGTAGAAGGATTTTTAACTTTCATGGACTTTTTTTTCAGGGCACGTTCTGAAATGAAACCGATAAATAGATAAATATATAAATTGTTATAACAACCTTATGAAATAACCGATTTTCTTCAAGGAAGATTTTTTTGAAATGGCAATATGCCTTCTTCCAAATGGTTACAAAATTAATAGGTTCGAACACATTTTTGGCATGTCTTGGAGCAATTTCCTCAGGTCTGAGTTTCTTCGACCATATCTCCGTAAAATTTTGGTCGATCGTAGTTTCGTTGCTTTCCTTTGAAAGATAGTTTTATGACCAAAAATATCTGGGAACATAATGTATTTAAAAAATGAGATTAAAGCTGAGAAATTCTAAATTTTATCATTGAAGTCGGAAAAATCTCATATAAATTTTTTTTTCCAGCTTTCAATCCGCTTGCGCGGTATGAAGATGCAGCTTATTTTGAATTTTTTTTTTACACAAAATTATTTTTTATACATAAGGAAACATAATTTTACTATTCCAACGCGATCATACATTTTTTTTTTTTTTCATATAAGAACGACCCACCCTATTATGTGGTCTCAGCACAATGCATACAAAGCACAATGAGCTAACTTGTTAAAAAGGCTACTTAATTTTGTTTTTGTGTAATGCTTTTTGATACCAACTCCTGAATTGATTTGCCTTGAAATACATAAGTTGAGCCATTTCACGTTCTATTGGAATAAGCATGTTTTAAATTTGTTGCAGAACTTCTCTTTGATATAAATATTAGTTTGAAAGTCTTTCCTTCGTATTTATAACTGAGTTTAACCAATGTATTATGTTTGTTAGGAAGTAAAAACGTTAAGTCTTCTTCTTGAATTCCTGAAGAAACTGCTGTCCACTTCATCTTTATTAATTAATTTTCGTTTATTTCTTGCTTCACACTTCTGCTCATCTTTCTATTTTGTTATTTGTGAATATAAGCAATACTATGGCAAGAAGCTGCCAAAAAGAAACCTTGTAAAGGTGGTTTCGAAAAAGCTGCTTAATCATGCCACCCAGTACAACGCCTAACGGCTCGTTGATCCAAAACGGTGATGCACTGCTTCTACTGCTGAGCTCGTTCACTGGTTTGCTATTATTAAAGATATCTGCTTCCAGTACACTTCGATTAGCATGTTGCATTGCCGCTGGTCTCTCACCTAGGAAAAAAATAGTTAATTGTTGAGAAGGATAAACATTTTTTAAAAAACATTATTATACTATGAATTATATCTTAATTTAGATTTGGAATAATTTCATTAAGAGCATGAAATCTAATCCATTGTAAAAAGTGCTAAAATCAGAATCTCCAACATCGACTGAATGAAATTTTACCTCCCTTGGTTATAATTTTTATGCGATAAATATCAATTAAAGTTTCAATTTCTTTCCCTCGTGGTATACTGAACTAAATTTTTCAGAATCTTTAAAAAAAAAGACAAATTGCGACAATTTGAGCAAATTTATTTAAATTTTTATCATACGTGAAAAAGACTCTAGCTTTTTAATTAAATAAAATAAAACAGATAGTTTCGGGTGCGGCAATGCGCTTAGGGTCTCGGACAACAACTGAGCCCTTTCGATCTTTCTTCTAAGTTTCTCTTTTCTTCTTACAATGTGTTCGAGTACATTTCACGACTTATGAGTGTAACAACAATTTGAGTGGAAAATTACATTTCATTTTGAGTTACATTTCACGTTCTTAATTTACTCTTAAATAGAAAGGGTTGCCATCGTAGACATCCCGCCGGCCTTGCAGGTACTGCAATGGGTTTCAGGGTCCACGAGTCCTGATAGATTCAACCGGTCCGGTGATGAGTTTTTCACGTCGGCAAAATAGGGATCTGTAAAGAAACCATCGAAAAACGAGAATTAGTGTAACACCGAGGTGTGGGTTAAGAGTAAATTGGGTGCATCAGATGCAATTAACTTTTTAAGTATTACAGTTAAAGAGTGGTGCGTGAAAGGCAATTGTAAGAGAGAAATTAGAGAGCTGGGTATGTGTTTGAAAGATCAAATAAGGCATAAGTTGTCCGAATTTGGGTGCATAAAATGCGTGCTCATTGGGTTCAGAGCATTGGGCTATAAGGGTTAAAGTGTGAAAATTTCCCTTTCTATTTGTCAAAAATCTAAGTTGTGGGTTTTGGTTCAAATAATGAAGTTTCCACACAGTGAGCGCAGGGGTGTCGCTCGAAGTAAAATCTACTCAGTGACTCCATTTTGAGCCAATAATGTGCCACTCAGATTTATCTTACTCCTTTCAGTCAAATAATGGGTGTCACGCCACTTCCTATATATTATCCATGGGTGCAGATCTGCTGAAATTAGGATCGGCAGGGGTTAGCCGAAATAAAATGAGCAGTCAAACACCGCTATAGACGAAAATAACAGAAAAGTGAGTGTAGGGGCACAAGTGCATTAACTGAAAGTCGCAGACAAGCTGGTGACTAAGGGGTTAATTCACACGCTTTTCGGCTTGGCGTTATTCCAAACCCAAGATTTTTCGATTTAATGTATTCCCGTAGCAGCATAAGGTTTCTGAATGGGTTCAGAGACGAATGTGGTTTGGAAATCTTAATTGATCGAGGGATGCACTGTGAAGAGTTCTGCTGAATCGAGAATTGCTTCCAAAGTTGGAGGGAGTACGAGTTAGTCGTGTGGTGTGAATCACGGTTGTCACAAATGTGAGTCACGTTATGAGCAATATTGAGATTTTACTTGAGATATATTTGGGTGACACAGAACAGACTTTTCAGTGTAGAAATTATTATTTGACCTAGATAAGGGCTGTTATTATATCCGATTTTTGCAAAAGAATTATAAGGGATTGTGCATTATAGCAAAGCAAGCGTAAATATACTTTATCAATCATCATTTTAAATAAAGTTGGTGGGCTGTCACAACCTTTCTCTAGTTCTTAACAGCCTAAGAGTTGAATATAGGGCACCAACATAAGGGCTGTTGGGAGAGGCCTTGCCGGCAAACCGATAGATTGGGAAATTCAGTGTGGAGTCCTAAAACAGAAAAAAATTGTTCCCACAAGTGATTTATGAGATACGAAGTATTCTCATAATAGGGGTTTTAGGACATTATGAGTCCTAAGACAGAGAAAATTTTTCTCACAAGTTATTTATAAGATACGATGTATCTTATAATTGGGGTTCTAGGAAGTTTACTCATAGACAAGTAAACTAAAATTGGTGTCCCAAACATCAATGATTATCATTTAATGCCTGTGCAGTGGCTCCCGCCTTTTTTATGGCTTTACCATAAAAGACTTGTTTCCTTGTGATAGTTGATAGAAATATATTGAGTTCGCAATGAAACACCGAAAAAAACTTACGTGTATCAAGCGAAAGGTCTTATACCGACCGTAGCGTACAATTGAAATGCAATAGAGTTCATATGGTAAATGCACAAATTGAGTGTTTTGCTTGTTAGTTTTTTTTTTTTTTTTTTACAAACCAAACGGGGATGATTGGCAATTATGAAAAAATAAGAAATTAAGAAAAGAAATGTAGCAAATTAAAATAATAATTTGTGGGTCTTATTTTTCGTACTTTCCTTCTAATATTAGAAGTAAAAAAAGGGGGATAATTATACGTTAATATAAAAATCGAATCGTCATGTGAAAATTGTCTTTTTAGTGTTTTTATTTAAAAAAATTTTATTTGATTTGAAGCGCATTAGTGTTGTTGTCAGAGGGATAGAGAAAAGAAGAAATATAAGAACTGCTGTAAAATTTTTGTACGCAGTAGAAAATACATACATATGTATGTATGTAAGTTCGTTTGGGTTTGCGCATTTAACAGTGTGGGTGAAAACTATATGAACAATGTGTGAGTCAAGAACCGCTTATTGGCTTTTGACTTTCCCGCACTTTTTGGCTTGGGTCTTATAACTTTTCTCTATATATATACAAATATAGATATGCCAACTCAAATCAAAGTTTTTAAAGCTTTAAAGTTTAAGGGTTTTGTTTTTTATATATTACAATATAAAAATAAAATTATAAGATTTCTTCAATATTTATGTAGTGGACTGTATTTTTATTTGAAAGAGGCTTGGGTTTAGCGAAAAGGCAAAAAAAAAGAAACAAAAAAAAAAACACAGCAAACCAAAACTAGTGGCATCAATAGTTCTGATGCAGTTTGTGTGCTACTTTTTTTTTTTGTCGGGAATATAAATATATAAAATAATTTATATTACATACAGTACCTAGAGCTTAGGGGCTTTAAAGGGTGTTGCCGACAACTTCAAAAAGGAGCCGAGGCATCCATACGTCCTGGCCTTGAAGCGAGAGGGTCATCTTCGTCGGAACCATTGTTGCTTGGGTTGCTCCAGATTTTGTTCTTCTTGTTGTTGTTTTTCCTCGAATATTTGATTTGCTAATTTTTATTTATTTATTTATTTATTTTTTTTTTTTGTTGCGCCGCGTTTACAGTTTTTAATTTAGGGTTTTTTGTATTTAAAAAAAAATAAATTAAGGGTTCAAAGTAGGCTCAAAGGACCATGAAAAAGACTCTAGCCTTTTAATTAAATAAAATAAAACAGATAGTTTCGGGTGCGGCAATGCGCTTAGGGTCTCGGACAACAACTGAGCCCTTTCGATCTTTCTTCTAAGTTTCTCTTTTCTTCTTACAATGTGTTCGAGTACATTTCACGACTTATGAGTGTAACAACAATTTGAGAGGAAAATTACATTTCATTTTGAGATACATTTCACGTTCTTAATTTACTCTTAAATAGAAAGGGTTGCCATCGTAGACAACACGTGTAGAACAAATATCACTAATTTTCTAAACCCAGAGGTTTTAATCAAAAACATGATAGACTAAATACACGACAGATGTGGTAAAACATTAATCATAGACCTTCCATCAAGTTCTTCTCTTCCTCCGTCAACTCCTAAGTTATGCTTCTCTCATGTTCTTTGAAAATGTTCGTTTACCTCTTTCTCTTTTCTTGAAGAACTGCTAGCCTTTTTGCGACCCATAGCACTAAGCACACAATATATGGAGGAATAATTTCTAAGAAGCGTTTGGCACAAAAAAAAGCAGTCATCAATAACTCCCAAGGTCTTATTTTCAGTCTTCCTCTCTCACTTTTGTTTTAGCTCTCGCAGTAAGCGGTCATGTATGAGCGAAATTCGTTTCATCCCCGCCTTCCTTCTAATCATACTACGTGTGTGTGTGTCGTGAATATGTCGAGTTTTCGTGTGTTATTCTCCTTCTTTTTGTAAGAAGTTACGCATGTGCGTATGTATGTACTGTTTTGCTTGCCGACCAAGACCTTTTATGGCATGAAAAAAATAAAAATAAAGTATAAAAGGGAAAGTAAACTACTTGACCAACTGAGTTAAAAATCTTGAGAGTTGTTTTTTGAACTTTAAAAATGAGAGATTTTCACATTTCAAACCATATCCTCCACATTTTAAATCCGAAATCAAAAAATTTAACTTCGGGACTTTGCATAAAGAAACACCTTCCAAACAATGCAAAAAGAACGAAAAAAAATTTTTTTTCATGCCATAAAAGGTCTAACAAGCTCAAAAAATCGAGGAAAAAATTGAAAAATTATAATTTTTTACAATTAGGAAGCTCGTACGGTAAAAACTTCAAGCTCTATCTTCATGAAGAAAGTGTCATTGGATAGACCGTTATGTAAGATTTGATATGATATCAACCATGATTTGTTTACAAAGCAGTAATACTTATATTTTTTCGTAAAAGCGAAACAACAGAAGACCTCACACAAAATTGATGGCAGCTCCAAAACTATACCAAGAAAAAAATTTCAAAAAATTATTTTTTATATAACCAATCATTTTTTGTTAAGTCGATATCGTTTTCAATTATAGAGACCTGCATCAAAACTCCCCTTAAAGATTTCAGTGGTGGTTCTATTAGATTTTTCTATGCTGAAAAATTGAAAAATTTAAAAAAAATTCCATCACGTCAAAAATTCGAGAAAACCGCGTAAAAATTTCTTATGACCATTGCTTTTTTGAAACTATTTCTCTTCAATATGGTTCCAAGTATTTAAAATTTTACAAAATTTTTGTGTTTTGAAGACATAATTCTTTAATATCGTTTCAAAAATACCTTACAAATTGGTAACAGAATGGTGTAAAGTGATGCTAAAAATCGAGAACTTGGTAATTTTTTGAACAATTCTAATTTTCATTTTTATTTGAATCAACTTCGATCACCCACTAACAGTCCCCTCTCCAAATCCGATACCTCAAATTATTGAAATGTGAAGTTATTTGTTTTAGTTTTTCATTATGGCAACACTGTATTATTTCATTTACTACTTTTCATCTCAACACTACAACTGTTAAGTACCAATTACATGACTCATCACTCACTCCTTTCTTAACATTCAATAAAGACAGACGTGAATAAACGCTGTACTGTGCTTTTAAAAGTCGATCCACTTATAGGTTATGGGACCAAGTCTCACGTTGTCTTAAAATATAATAAGAAATAAGAAAAGGAGAAAAGTTACGTGCGCGAAATTTTATAATCGTTTTTATTGTATTTGGAAAACAAATAAATAATGTCGAGTTCGATTATACGTATCGAGCCGCTAAACGCGGAAAACTACGATTGTTGGAAGCTGCAAATGAGAGCTGTACTCGTGAAGAATGAATTATGGTCATATGTGGATGGTACGAAACCATGTCCTGCGAACGGAAACGATGCTGCTATTTGGAAAAGTTTCGACGAAAAAGCATCTGCGGATATAACGTTGTTGGTGGCTCCATCGGAATTAGGATTAATTGCTGAGTGCGCAACATCAAGGGCGATGTGGATCAAGCTAAAAGAAACCTATGCATCAAAAGGGCCTGCGCGAAAAGCGACATTACTAAAAAGAGTTGCATTGTCACGGATGAAAGAAGGTGAGAACGTTCGAGAACATCTAAACGATTTCTTCGAAGCCGTTGTGAAATTGAAGGAGATAGGCGTCATCATTGGAGATGAACTTCTAGCTATCCTGCTCTTGTACAGTCTGCCTGACTCTTTCGATACTTTTCGGTGTGCATTGGAAACGCGCGACGAGTTGCCAACACCAGACATACTTCGTGTCAAAATTATAGAAGAAAGCGAATCGCGAAAAGCGAAGGACGACAGAAAGAATGATGAAAACGTCTTATATGCAAATAAGAAAAAATCCAATTGGAATCAAACGAAAAATGAGAACCAAAACAAAAACAATCAAAATAATGAGTCGAAATCTAATTTGAAGTGCTACAGCTGCGGTAAAAGCGGTCATTTTGCTCGAAATTGCAAAAACAAAAAGGGAAACAGTGCAAACGCCGCAAATCCAAACAAAGTTTATAATTCCGAAAAGGAACAGGGCTCTTTTCACGCAGAAGAGACCTTTGCAATTTCAAATGCTGAAAATAGTTGGTGTCTTGACAGTGGATGTACATCTCATTTAAGTGCAAACAAAAACAAATTTTTAAATTTTGAAAAATCGGAGAAAATCTTGAACTTAGCGAATAATAATACAACGAAAATAAGCGGTATCGGTAAAATTAAAATGATTGTTGATGCGAACGGTCGAGACAGTGAAATTGATTTGAAAGAAGTATTGTATGTGGCGGATTTACGCACTAATTTACTTTCGGTATCCAAGATTGTTGACAATGGCTACGAGGTGCATTTCCGGCGTTCGGATGCAGTCGTATTGGACAAAAATAATAAAATTATAACGCGAGCAAAGAGATCCGGGAATCTTTTTTTAGTCGAAGAGAAACAGTATTCCGCGCAAATTGCTGAAACAAAATCGGACATTCAAATCTGGCATCAGAAAATGGGCCATTTAAATGAAAGTGACTTGAAGAACTTAGCAAGACAAAACCTTGCATACGGAATTAACTTTAATACAAACGATAAACTACCTATATGCGAAATCTGTGTAAGTGAAAAACAAACACAAAAACCGTTTAAAAAGTCTGACCGCGAGCAAACAAATGATCTTTTGGAAATTGTGCATAGTGACGTGTGTGGGCCTATGCGAACGGCATCACATTCAGGTGCACGATATTTTGTAACATTTATCGATGACAAATCGCGATATTGTCATGTTTACTTTATTAAACATAAATCGGATGTTTTTAAAAAGTTTCAAGAATATAAAGCTTTCGTCGAAAATTTTACGGAAAGGAAAATAAAAGCTTTGCAAACAGACAATGGCACAGAATATATAAATTCTGAATTTAATGAATTCTTAAAAGATCACGGTATTAATCGACGTTTAACCGCTCCATATACCCCCGAACAAAATGGTATAGCCGAGCGAAAAAATCGAACCTTAGTTGAAATGGCGCGTTGCACTATGAAGCAAGCTGAAATGCCTCAAAGTTTTTGGGCAGAAGCAATAAACACGGCGTGTTATGTTAGAAATCGGTGTCCGACAAAATCTTTACACGGTCAAATACCGCATAAACTGTGGACGGGTAAAATGCCTACTGTCGTACATTTTCAAATTTTCGGATCAAAAGCGTATGTCTTGAAAAAGGACAAAAATAAGGGAAAATTTGAATCGAGATCTGAACCGTACGTGTTCGTCGGGTACTCAAATGAATCGAAAGCATATCGGTTGTGGTCACCCACAAAGCGAAATATAACAATAAGTCGCGATGTCGTATTCGTAAACAAAAATGCGTTCGAAAATGAATATAAAAATGTTTTTAACGAAATTGAAATCGATTTTAAACCTACGGAAAATAATTCGGTAATCCCCGCGCAAAACGAAGAGCATCAGACTACGCATACTGAAAATACAGCCCGCGGTAGAGGTCGTCCAAAACTAATTCGTACGGGCATGCGAGGGAGACCCAAAAAGGTTTTCCACATGGTTAATCAAAACGAAGAACTGTTGAATGAAGAACATGGCGATATTTCAGAAAATGAAGATGATGTTGCTGAAGCAACAGATGAGCAAGAATCTGAAGACATTTTTGAGGAATGTGAGATGGCATTCTTGGCAGCAGCATTTCAAGACCCAACAACAATGGCTGAAGCTGTCAAAACTCAGGAAGCAGATCTTTGGACAGCGGCACTAGAAGATGAACTTGTAGCGCAGATAAAAAATCAGACATGGGAAATTACTGAAAGACCGAAATCTCGCAAAGTTATTGGCAACAGACTCGTTTTACGAACAAAGGAAAATGGTACTGCAATCGGAAAGAAGAAAGTACGTCTCGTGGCCAAAGGGTTTGCGCAACGGCCAGGCGAGGACTTTAACAACACGTTTTCACCCGTTGCAAGAATTACATCAATAAGGCTATTGGCAGCCTTATCAGCTCAAATGGACTTAGAAATACATCAAATGGACGTCATAACAGCTTATCTAAACGGCGAATTGGAAGAACAAGTCTTTATGGAAATTCCAGATTGTTTAGTTGATGTGCTGGAGAAAATCGTTTCCAGGAAACCTGTGGGAGCTTCGCAAGCTGTGGTTGCTCAAGAAGGAAGAGCCACTGCTGCATTTTGGCTTCAAAGTATAAGAAGGTGCCAATCTCCAGTGTGTGTTTTGAAAAAAGCATTATATGGATTGCGGCAATCAGGACTATCATGGTACATCAAATTGACGAGTAGAATGAGAGCACTTGGATTTCATGGTACACAGCAAGATCCATGCTTCTTTGTTCAGCGAGAAGGAAATGATATTGTGCTCATCACAATTTATGTCGACGATCTCTTGATCGCATCAAACAGCAAACGAAAGATCAATGACGTTAAAGCTGCTCTATCAGGAGAATTCGAAATGAAGGATCTGGGTATCGTGAGTATGTGCTTGGGCATTAATTTTCTATTGAATCCACAGAAACACCAGGTATTTATATCGCAAGCGGCCTATGCACAAAATATCATCGATCGATTCGAAATGAGCGACTGTAAACCAGTGCAGTCGCCGATTGAAGCGAAGACAAGTTTGACAAAACCACCAAAAATCGACGAACAGGCGATGAAAAAGTATCCATATCAGAGTCTAATAGGGGCCTTAATGTATTTGGCTGTCACCACCAGGCCGGATATTGCATACACAGTCAATTTTCTTAGCCAGTTCAACTCAAATTACGACTTGAGCCACTGGAAAGCTGCGAAAAGGGTTTTGCGATATCTTAAGGGCACAACGAATTACGGTTTACTTTACGAAAGGAATTATATGGAGATCTATGGTGTTGTTGATGCTGATTGGAGCGCATGCTTGGATGATAGACGCTCGTATTCTGGCTACGCCTTCATAGTGGCAGGAGCAGCTATATGTTGGGAAGCGCGTAAACAGCGAACAGTCGCGCTTTCGAGCACTGAATCGGAGTACATGGCGATTTCGGAGGCCACAAAGGAGGCATTATACTTGAGAGCCTTCCTTAACGAAATTGGTAAAGCTTGTGACGTCATCAACATTTACAACGACAATCAAAGCGCGCTGAAGTTGGCAGAAGCTTTTGGGTACCATCAACGAACCAAGCACATAGATGTCCGGTACCACTTTATTCGCAACAGTATCACCGATGGCGTTATAAAACTGAATTATATGCCGACTGAAGAGATGCCAGCTGATGTGCTTACAAAGGGACTGACGTCAGCAAAACATACCAAATGTTTGAAAAGCCTTGGGATGAGATCATGCATTTAATATAAAACTAAAATCAAGTCACTTTAAGAGAGGGTATTGAAATGTGAAGTTATTTGTTTTAGTTTTTCATTATGGCAACACTGTATTATTTCATTTACTACTTTTCATCTCAACACTACAACTGTTAAGTACCAATTACATGACTCATCACTCACTCCTTTCTTAACATTCAATAAAGACAGACGTGAATAAACGCTGTACTGTGCTTTTTAAAAGTCGATCCACTTATACAAATTGTAGGCCAATCAATTGTGTGCAGATACGCCATATTTCTGAATTGCAGCGGAAACAGTTTTAATGGTATAAACGTTAATCTAAAACAACTAAATTGGGAGACCTCATATACATGATAGCAAACAACTTCTTTTCTTGTTTTCAGAAAAACTCCTTCAGTATGGTATTGTAATTGTATTGAGCTCACACAGATCTGTCTGTTCAGAAATTTTCAACTCAACAAGAAAACTTTAATTTCATAAAATCTAAAAAATGCTAAGACAACCTTGATCATTTCGAACAGAGTGTAATTTTTGCTCTATCACGGCCATCCTGCAAGTTTTATCTCTCTCGATGAAAAATTTACTATCAATTTGTAATGCAACAAATATTGTGTATCTTTTTACACGTTTGTTCTAACATGGCCTTTCCAAAAATTACATCGTTCTTGATGAAAAACTCACTATCATCATCATCATCTCAAGCTTGCCTTTGATCATAAGTATGTTCTGAACAAACCAACGTTACAAGAGAAAATAACTCAAATCCCAGCTTGAGTTGGGATTCAAACCACGACAATCTAGTCGATCAGAGGTAATCTTACGCTTGATCTCAACGTGAATTTCAAGCCCAGAGGCAGTCTTACGCTTGTCTCGGAATTCAAATCGAAACAACTAAGTCGATCAGAGGTAATTTTAAGCTTGACCGCAATCTGAACAAAAATTATTATAAAATTCAGCTGAGAAGTAATCTTCACCTTGTCCAAAGCACCACCATTGGTCAGAGGCAGTTTTGAATTTGTCCATGACAACAAAATACTTGCAAACTACTACTCCAATTCCCAGCTCAGAGGCGATCTTAAGCTTGTATGAGAAGCGAAAGAGTCAACAACGAAAATTTAAACACCCAGATTTACCTGAAATCTCTGTTTATATTTGTAAACCATTACTTTCGACAGTGTAAATTAAACGAATAACTTCTCTTGCAGCGACTATCACTTTACCTGATTTTATGGTTCTTAGCTTGTAGAAATTTTTCGTGAGCACTGCAACAACGGTCCATGGCAATAATTTCGAAATTTTGACTTCCGATTTTGGTTACGGAAGTATACGACCTTTTTACCAGCCTCCAATCATTATATTAGTTTTGTGCGAATCTTGTAACAGGGAGAACTAAGCTCCGGAGATATAGACATATATATATAGAAATGATCAGGATCAAAATTTTAATCGATTAAGACATGTCCGTCTGTCCGTCTGTCCGTCCGTCCGTGGTCGGATCTCCTACGAAACGGCTAGACCAATCAAGCCGAAATTTGGCACACAGGTATATCGGGATCCGAGTATGATCCTAAGTAAAAATGGGCGACACCCGCCAACTGCCACGCGCACAAATGAATATAATGTGTTTTCAGTAAAATGGTTGTAACTTGCGAATTACTCAACACATTCCATTGATATTTGGTGTGCTGGTAAACTACAAAAAGGGACATATCCTGCAAAAAATGGACGCCGCTCTCCGTGAGCTACGCCCACAAATAAGCCCACAAATAAGGGCTTATCGTAACTTGTGAAGTAAAAGGCGTAGAAGGTTCAAATTCGCAACATAGGTTGACCAAGGCGAATGAAAGGTATAGGAAAAAAATTTATATGGCCCGCCCAATTCCACGCCCACAAATGGAGATTTTTCTTAACTTCCGAATTAATAGGCGTAGAAGCTTCAAATTCGCAACAAAGGTTCACCAAGGCGAATGAAAGGTGTAGGGAAATAATTTATGTTGCCCTCATACTGCCACGCCCACAAATAGAGAAGCAAAACATAGTGCGCTCATAATGTCGGGAAGCTGGGTATTTCAAAGTCGGGCTTGACCGACTTTAGCTTTCTTACTTGTTTTTTCTTGTCGAAACGAACTTTCATGGCTCTACAATTTTCATCAGACCGTTCCTTTGCTAGCTCCCGAATTGCTTCTGGGTCATCATATTGGGGCTCTACTTCAAGCTCAGAGAGCAGTACGCCAAGCTCAGGAAATCGGCCCGTAATACCAGTCGGTAACTTTAGGGGAGAATGCCCTGTCGGTTTGTTAACCGTAGTATTTAACGCTAACTGCAATCTGGTCACACAACTGGTCCATTCAAGATTCGCGTTCAAGTTGGTTCGAAGAAAGTTAGCGACATATCGCTCCGCCTGTTCGTTGGCTCCACTAGCTCCTGGGGTAATAAGATGCAGCTCTTTACCGGGCGAAGCACAAAACTTTCTGAATCGTACGTTGATAAAGTAAAGCACCAAACGGCATTACATAATTGTGAAATAGCTGCACTTTTTCGGTGGCTTTCAAGGTTTTGGGGGGAGAAGCTCGACAAATTTGGTAATCGAATCAACAAGAATAAAAAAAATGCCTTAAATTCTCATCATCAAAAGGTCCATGTATTCAGCATGAACCGTATAAAAGAGCAATATAAACATAAACAACAAAGAAGCGTGACATAGGCTTTCGGGAATATTGGGAATTCCTTTCTTATGAATCCGACCACATTCCATGCAACAGTACCCTCGAGCCAAACGTACACTCGTCACAGCATAGAGAAGCACACGCTACTTAAGCCACACCAATCAATAAACGTTGACACATGTTGGTCGAACACAATGGTGGAATTAAACGAAGCGAGACATATGGATAGCGATGAATTAAAACAAAGACGTCAACAACTGCAACTCGAGTTGCTGGAGGAAGAAAATAAAATAAAAAGAGATTATTTGCGTCGAAAATACCAAATTCTTACGCAAACGAATACAAGTGATCCAAGCATAAATCTAACAACACTTGGTCTTACTCCAGCACAAATAGCTGCACGACAAGTCCTACCTAAAAGTTTGTCGGACTTCAACGGTGACCCAGAGGAATGGCCACTTTTCCTATCTACTTTCGAGCACTCGACGAGCATTGGCGGTTTCACCGATGCTGAAAACTCTATGAGTCTACAGACAAACCTTAAGAGGAAAGCCAAGAACATGGTAAATAGCAAGCTTTTCCTGCTATCATTGGTTTCGGATATCATTGCCACCCTAAACATGTGCTTTGGTCGTCCAGACATAATTATCGATCGGATGGTTAAGAAAGCTAAGCAACTACCAGCACCAAATGACAAACTTGAGGCACTTATCGACTTCGCACTCGCCGTTAAAAATATAATGGCCACTATGCAAGCATGCCAGCTAACGAATCATCGAAATAATCCGATGTTAGTAAGAGAATTTGGGGACAAGCTTCCAAGCCACTACAAGCTTACATGGGCGATGCAACCTGAAAGTAATCAGCCCCCAGTCGTAGCATTCAGCGACTAGCTATTTGGACTACCCGAAGCAGCATCAACGGTGGCAAGTCCCAACATTTCTAGAACAAAAAGAACAGGAAACGTCCATGCAGAGGCAACAAGCGAGAAGACGGCGTGCATCGTGTGCCAAAAGGAACACAAACTATCGAAATGTAGTGAATTCGAGAAGCTGCCTTTCGACCGTAAATGGGAGATCGTTAAGAAAAACCAGCTGTGCCGGCAATGTTTGCGAAGCCATCGACGCAAGTGTTATATGGATCGAGAGTGTGGCGTGAACAGGTGTAAAAATTGAAGAAATAAGAGGCGAATTTCGAAGTTTTTTTCCTTTGCGTGACATCAGCGCACGACTGCCAGACAGCTACAAGACTGCACGCCAACGGCTTATATGTCTGCAAAGAACATTAAAAAGAGATCCGAGATTGCGCAAACAAATCCAAGGCGAGATCGACAATCCGATACGGAAAAATTACGCGAGGAAGCTGCTACCAGAGGAGCTAGCCATAAAAAACGATCATTCGTGTTATTTGCCAATTTTCGTCACATGCAATCCAAACAAGCCCAAGCGGGTACGCCTGGTATGCGATGCAGCAGCTTAAAGTATCAAGCAATACTTGAACGATTTTTACGAAGCGGGCCAGACCTTTTGACGCCCTTAGTGAACATTCTACCCACATTTCGAATCGGAGCAATAGCTATATGTGGTGATATAGCCGAAATGTTTCACCAAATCCGGATCTGCCCCGAAGATATGCACGCTCAACGCTTCCTGTGGTACAGTAATGACAACGATCTAGATAACCCGGACACATAACAGGTTGGCTGATAAGTCCCCGGTCTGACATATAGATGGCGTCGCTAGTATTAAATGCATATTATTTTTATATAGTGGAAACCTTCAAATGATTCGTGTCAAAATTTGACGTCTGTAAGTCAATTAGTTTGTGAGATAAAGCGTCTTTTGTGAAGCAACTTTTGTTATTGTGAAAAAAATGGAAAAAAAGGAATTTCGTGTTTTGATAGAATACTGTTTTCTGAAGGGAAAAAATACAGTGGAAGCAAAAACTTGGCTTGATAATGAGTTTCCGGACTCTGCCCCAGGAAATCAACAATAATTGATTGGTATGCAAAATTTAAGCGTGGTGAAATGAGCACGGAGGACGCTGAACGCAGTGGACGCCCGAAAGAGGTGGTTACCGACGAAAACATCCAAAAAATTCACAAAATGATTTTGAATGACCGTAAAATGAAGTTGATCGAGATAGCAGAGGCCTTAAAGATATCAAAGGAGCGTGTTGGTCATATCATTCATCAATATTTGGATATGAAAAAGCTCTGTGGAAAATGGGTGCCGCGCGAGCTCACATTTGACCAAAACCAACAACGTGTTGATGATTCTGAGCGGTGTTTGCAGCTGTTAGCTCGCAATACACCCGAGTTTTTGCGTCGATATGTGACAATGGATGAAACATGGCTCTATCACTACACTTCTGAGTCCAATCGACAGTCGGCTGAGTGGACAGCGATCGGTGAACCGTCGCCGAAGCGTGGAAAGACTCAAAAGTCCGCTGGCAAAGTAATAGCCTCTGTTTTTTGGGATGGCCATGGAATAATTTTTATCGATTATCTTGAGAAGGGAAAAACCATCAACAGTGACTATTATATATCGTTATTGGAGCGTTTGAAGGTCGAAATCGCGGCAAAACGGCCCCATATGAAGAAGAAAAAAGTGTTGTTCCACCAAGACAACGCACCGTGCCACAAGTCATTGAGAACGATGGCAAAAATTCATGAATTAGGCTTCGAATTGCTTCCCCACCCACCGCTATCTCCAGATCTGGCCCCCAGCGACTTTTTTTTGTTCTCAGACCTCAAAAGGATGCTCGCAGGGAAAAAATTTGGCTGCAATGAAGAGGTGATCGCCGAAACTGAGGCCTATTTTGAGGCAAAACCGAAGGAGTACTACCAAAATGGTATCAAAAAATTGGAAGGTCGTTATAATCGTTGTATCGCTCTTGAAGGGAACTATGTTGAATAATAAAAACGAAGTTTGACAAAAAAATGTGTTTTTCTTTGTTAGACCGGGGACTTATCAGCCAACCTGTTACGTCATGGAAGCCCTAACAATTGGTACCAGCTGTGCGCCATTCATTGCACTTTTCATAATGAATGCGAATGCCGATAATATCAAACATCAAAACCCAAGACCCTTGGCAGCCATTAAGCAGTCACACTACGTGGACGATTTCGTCGGGGGTATCGATTCAGCAGAACAAGCCCTTCAACTGGCAAATGACGTAAGGAAGATACATGCTGCAGCAGGGTTCCACATCCAAAAAGGGGTTTCCAATGTAGCTGAAATCGCAAAGGAACTCAACAGCAATGAAGCGACTCAACTACCAGGAGAACATAAACTTTTACCTACTGAAAAGGTCCTGGGTATGTACTGGAACTCACATACTGACCGATTTAAGTATAGTTTTAAGGCTGTAGTACATGAGATGTAAAAAGCCACATTTATATGTAGCTCTGACAGCATGGAAAATGTTGAAAATCAGTTACATATTGATTTTATGCCTCAATGATTACAAACGGAAAAACTATGACATTACACGGCATGTGCGTTTGTCCCAAAATGATGATATGCAGCCGATGTTATGCCGCATATCATATGTCTGCGTAACTGAGCACATATGTATGGTTACATTTAAAGTGCTAGTATACGGAATGCAGCAAAACTTGCGCGTACTTTATGATAGCCTGATAGTTCTACATTCATATGTAGTTGTTTAATACATGATATGCGAAAAGCAAGCATGAATGTTTTAATATTTAGATTTTGAGACATAAGTAATTTAAAGATAATTTTTTATTATTTTGAAACATTATTCGAGCTTAACCGCTTTGCACCTCCGCCTAGGGCGGACATGGCCATGTTTCGTCACGACGCCACCCGTGACTCATCAGCGCTTTTGGAGTGCATAAGTGTTTTGAAAATTCAAACACGTTATACGTGAAAATTTTTACAAAGTTTCTGAGAATTATACGCATTAGATGTGAAGCTAATGATATTTTAGAGAACGGTAACCTTCGGCTAACAAATTTCCTAAGTTTTTGACTAAAGCCATGATTGGCCTTAGTCTACACATACGAGCTCAGTGTAAATGTATATGACCAAATGATCAAAATATCTATTGATGATTGCGGTGCTAAACAAATTTCAGATTATTTTGAAACATTATTCGAGCTTAACCGCTTTTTTATTTTATTTTTTTAATGCTAAATGCGCTTAGGGGTGAAATGTCGAAAAGAAAATTGGCAGCTGTTGCTATTTTGGCCTTGCATTGTTTGTTGAAAAATAATTATTTCTCTTCGCCATTAACAAAATCCCAGCAGTTATTGGTAAACAATAGTAAGCAAAGATTTAATCGATAGCTTGTATTGAAAATGACGTCCAGATTTTCTGATTTTTAACACGGAGATATACTACGAAAAGTAATGCATTCTTTTCTGTAACAAAACTGTAATTATATAATAGCTTATTATGGCATGCGATTTTTGTTCAATTCTCGCATAACCGAAGAAATGGGCCTTTATTTATTACTTTTTACCTTACTATGTTATGCAATTTCTGTTCAAATCTCCCATAAGCGATAAAATTGACATTTATTCATTTCTTTCCAACATATTTGGGAGTTCATGGTTTCTTCAATTTCAGGTAAGCATACGGCATGTGAAAAATGGGCATATGCACATGTAACGTAAGTGCCCCATGCAGTACATATGCATATGTGCAGCCTAGGTGAGTGCCACAAAATCGTTAGTACATTATATGTAGCCATTGTGACAATTTTCTGACGTCAATAATACGTCAGAGCTACATATGAATGTGCCTTTTTACATCTCATTTACTACAGCCTTTAGATTCACACGACTAAAGCGATAGGTTCTGGCCCCTGTGGCAGTACCTAACAAGAGGGAGGTGCTACAGGTTCTCATGCCCATATATGATCCACTGGGGTTTTTATTATGCTACACAGTACAACTAAAAATCCTACTCCAAAGCATATGGCGATCAGGGCTCGACTGGGATGACGCTTTAAAAGTTGACTTAGTAAGAGGATGGCAACTCTGAAAAAAGACGCTTCAGGAGATAACTAAAGTGGAAATTCCAGGCTGCTTTAGTACACTGATGAGACAAAACCCTGTTCGGGTGAAACAACACACATTCGTGGACGCAGGAGAGAACGCCTATTCAGCCGTTTCCTACTTGCGCATCGAGAGTTAGAATATGGTCGACGTTTCGCTTGTGGCGGCCAGAGCTAAAATGGCACCCCTAAAGCCGATCACCATTGCGAGGCTTAAGCTACAGGCTGCAGTCATAGGAACGAGACTTTCGCAGCTTATTAACAGCATCTTCCGCATACCAATTAAAGAAAACATCTGGTGGACCGACTCGATTACCGTTCTCAAATGGCTCCAAATAGCTCCGAGGCGGTTGAACCAATTTGTGATGTTTAGAGTAGGCAAAATCCTGGAAAATTCTACCTTAAAGAAGTGGAGATGGGTTCCAACAAAGACTAATCCTGCCGATCTTGCGACGAAACTAGTACTACGTAAAAACGTCAAACTCTGGTTCGAGGCACCGGAATTTTTCAAACTCAGCGAAGAGAACTGGCCAAAGTGCGGCGACATATCTTCCTTGGCAGAAATTGAACTACGATATCTTCATATACACACAGAGCTCGCGCCTGCGATACGCCCACAATTTTACGTTACCCAGTTTTCGGACTGGCGACGTCTCTACTGAGCAATAGCAAACTGGCTGCTTTACTTCCACCTAACAAGGAATCGGTGTAGGGCCACCCCTATACGAACTCTATCCGAGAGATGTACGCAGGCGAGATTTCGACTATACAGACTCATGCAGCTGCATATGTACGCATTGGAAATAGACGACCTGACGCGAGGTAAGCAAGTTCGTAGCACTCCCTCTAAAACTAAAAGACCTTGATCCCTACACAGTCTGCAATGGAAATCTCCAAATGAAGAGCCGGGTACAGCTAACTGACGATGTGGATGTTTCGGTGATATTACCAAAGGACCATCACGTGACATTCCTCATCGGACGTTTTTTTCATGAGAAATTCCACCACCAACTACACGAATCAATGAAATCCGCACCAAGTACTTTAGTCGAAGGCTAAGAGTACTATATACGACCGTCAGAAAAATGTGGAACAATTGCAATCTCCTTTTCGGAAAGCCATGCGACCAACAGATGGCAGCGCTTCCCAAAGCACGACTTGCAACCTGTCAACGGACATTTACTTGTACTGGCATTGACTTTTTCGGCCCAATTGCTGTAACCGTAGGAAGGAGACTTGAGAAGCGCTGGGGAGTTATATTTACCTGTCTGAATATATGTGCTGTTCATATTGAAGTAGCAAACTCTCTGGACACCACCTCCTGCGTAGTTTGCATCGGAAACGTCATTGCGCGCCGGGGTTCACCGAAACAAATCTACACCGATAACGATAGAAATTTTAAAGGAAGGGAATGACTTCTACGTGAGCAAAACCTCAACCTGGACTACCCGGCTATAGCAAGCAGGCTAGACGAAATATAATGGATCTTCCATCCTCCAGCGGCTCCACACATAGGAGGAGCATGGGAGCGGCTTATTCGCACAATTAAAGCCGTCCTTAACGTCATATGCCCTTCAAATAAGTTCACGGACGAGAGCCTTCGACAAACACTATACGACATCGAATTTACGATCAACTCGAGGCAACTAACGTTCGTTTCAGTAGACGCTCATGATACTGAAGCGTTAACATCAAATTATTCTCCTCGGATCCTCAAACGGAAGTAAGCCCTTCTGTATGGCCAGCTAACTACAAGGTCTAAGGGAATCATGGCAAAATGCAAACGAATTCGCAAATATGTTATGGGAAAAATGGACCAAGGATTATGCGGCTACAATTGCCAGACGCGGAAAATGCCATGAAAAGCAAAACCCACTCAAATAAGGGGACTTAGTCATCATCGTCGACGAGAGCCTTCCATGTAACTGCTGGGCAAAACGCATCATTGAAGAGGCAGTCAGAGCAAAATATATTCAGGTACAAAGAGCCAAGGTACGAACTCAGTACAGGACTCTGGTGAGACCAACATCGAAATTAGCACTTCTGAACATCGGCAAAGAGAATGGTTAGCTAGTACGGTCCGCTTATGGAGGGGACACTGTTGCCGCTGTCGCAGCAGATTGTCATTTCGTGAAGACTAACTAAACTGCAATCGATAACTTACGGTGCCATTCGATGGGGACTGATCAACCGTAATCGATAACAAGTTACGAGAGCTAAAGAAAAGAACGATCGGTAAAAAGGAAGATTTTTTTATCGGGAGCTAACCGCGAGGCGTGCGACTTGTTAAAGTGTTTTTCTTGCCATTGTAAAATTTATAAATAATCCTTTCTAAGTTGCGCTTGTGATCTTATAAGCAAGTATCAGTTCATTTAGGTTATTAAAGAAAAAAGCGAAGTTTGAATTTTATTTAATAATAAAAAAAGAGCATTACAAACACACACGGGTTTCTTTGTCTAACGGCAACAGTGTCCATCCGGCGTAACAAAAGCTGTCGTCTCAATGGAATCCGCCTCAATGGGAATTTGATGAAAGCCAGAGGCCATGTCCAAAGAAGTGAAAAATTCATTTCCACCCAACTTATCGAGTTGATCCTCAATTCTTGGTTCTGAAAATAGGTCTTTGATTGTGATCTTATTGAGGGGCCTGAAATCCACGCAAAGCCGATTTTGTCCAGCTCCCTTATTCACTAGGATTACGGGGCTTGCAAAAGGGGACGGGCTTTTCCTTACCATTCCATATGACTTCAAGTTTTAAATTATATTTTTGTTAATATGCCGCTCGCTGTTATCCAACCGGTAAGGCCTATTTTTTACAACTTTGTTCTCCTTCAAACTGATTTTGAGAAGAGCTTTGGTTACCCTTGTTTTATTCGTCCATCTATGAAACAGTAAGTATACCCAGTTAAAACAGCATTCAGCATTTGTTTTATTGGTGCCGCCAACCAATGGAAAGACTGGTAACATTGTCAGCCTTCAGACAGCTTTGACGCAGGGCTAACCTTGCCCTGTTTGTTTAAATATCCAGGCCATTGTCCTTGACCATATCCCTTTCTATTATGATCTCGTTTTTCAAATAGGTTTGACCTCTAACGTGAAGGTTGCGTTCAACCACAAGCTCCTCAAACGCAATCGGAGTCGCCACCTTTTCAATTTCGTACGTTGATAAATCTAAGGATTTGCTTTAAAGGAAGCTTGTCGGCTACATTCGAACGAATCAAGGAACAATCGGAACCCGTATCAAGAAGACAGCTATACACACATCCACAGACCACTATTAGGGTACAGTCTTGATAAATTGCAGTTTTTTTGTAAAGACTAATGTTTTGGCGACCTGCTCGCTGTTTCGGCCAACACCTAGCTTCATGTCCGCGTTTGCCATAAAAGGAAAACTTCAAAATGACTCCTGCAGGCTCTGCATATTTTCCAGTTTAAATGTTTGAGAGTCTAACTTCTCGCGAAGTATTTTTCCGAAAATGACCCCTATTTCCACATTGGTAACATTTTTGATCTTCGTTCCTTCGGTACCGCTTCAAAGGGATTGCACAAGAAGTCCGGTCAACGCTTTTTCGCACAAAATAAGGTTTTCGTTTATCACGGACCCGTTCAAACGCATTTTGCGACTCACACCTCCCATGTGGCTTTTCGCGAATAGAAGACAATTGGTCCATCAATTCTTGGACGGTTGTCGGTATAGCAGTTATAAGCAAATTGCGCAAACCCATTTCCGAAACACAACTGATAATAATTTTTACTACAAAATCCACCGGTTTCTCGATTTCACAACCACACAAACGCAATATACCCTCAACGAAGAGTGTGTCCGGTATAAAAAAGTCAAAACGAACAGCAGGCGGTGCTAATCGGTATGCACCGATAGGTTAATATTACCAAAAGAAACAGAAGCCCTGCCGGAAAAAAACGACACTAGGACTGAACTTAATAAAGCTGAAATTTGTTCCGCAAAAAAAACGGGAAACCGTTTTGCTCCACTAGCTGAAAATATAATCGTTAACCAGCCAAAAAAGGAATTGAGATCACCGCCAATATATTTGAGCGAGCGAGGTCCTAATGCACTTGGTGCTAATTAAGCATAATTACTAGGAAATGACAACTTCCATGTTGTTCCAATAACAAAGAGTAATATATACGAAGGCAAGATTCAAAGTTACACTGATGATAATTACCGCAGGGTTTTTAAAGAGTTCGAAGGGAGTTACAAAAAATTTTAAACATACCAGCTAAAGAGCAGCAAAGGTGTTACAGAGTAGATCAAATGAATAGAAGTAGACGTTGACAAAAACGATATAAAAAGTTAACTGGCAGCAAGGTCTGTTATGAACATATTTAATAAATCAAGAGTTCCACAGCCTATGTTCAAAACTGATCTGTTTCCCGACAAAAAAAAAAAAAAAACCAAATCCATCCGATATACAAATTACAATTCCTGTTGCATCGTAAAACATCGGTAGAAGAGCTACACAAAAGAATCGGCCCTATTAAATGTACCAAATGCCAAGAATTTGGACACACAAAATCGTATTTCACATTGCGCACCGTGTGTGTAATAAGTGGCGAGCTTCATCATAGCTCAGTTTGCGAAAAAACAGCAAAAAATGATGGCAAACTAGTTAAATTAAGCAACTGTGAAGTAAACAATACTGCAAGTTTAAGAGGCTGTCTAGTTTATGAAGACCTGCAAAAGCAAATTTATATTAAAAAAGAATCAGCTCGTTATCGTACGAAAAATAAAAGCGTTTTGTTACCACTATTCTCTCACAACCTCAATTTGAACCCTGTAACTCCAGGAGTTTCGTATGCAAATGCAATGAAACCAGCGAACTCTATTAGTCCTCCTACTAACACCAGCAGCAGTCTTCAGATAATGATATCCACGCTAACGCAAAGTCTGTCCCAATTTATGCAAACAATGTAAATCTCACCAGATAAAATTGTGCAAATGCAAACACAGTTAATGACAGCACTTTTGGCAAATATATGAGTGTCTTAAAAATTTCTGCCTGAAATTCGAACGGGTTACCCAAGCATAAACTTGAAATTCAGAATTTTCTATATCAAGAAAAAGTTCACATAATGCTTTTCTGCGAAACTCACTTAACAAATAAAAATTTCTTTTCAATCACTAGTTATTTCGTCTACCAAACTTACCACCCAGATGGCATGGCGCATGGAGGCACTGGTATACTTATCCGTAAAAGAATCCAGTATTTTCCATTAAATTGTTTTAGTTATGATTTTACTCAAGCAACAACACTTTGCGTAATAATGAGAGAAAAAATTATTGTTTTGTTGGCGATTTATTGCCCACCCCGCTTTAGCATAACTGAAAGAATGTGCTACGATTTCTTTGAGACATAAGGTGATAAGTTACTAGCAGCAGGCGACTATAATTCAAAGCATACTTTTTGGGCTCTAGAACGTGCAATCATAAGGGCCAACAGTTTTACAAGGCAATCTTGAATAAAAACAATTCTCTGGACTTTGTATCTCTAAGCAGCCTACTAACTTGCCAACCGATCTTCAAAAAATTCCTAACCTCTTTGATTTCGGAATTACTATGGGCATTTCAAGAGAACTTATTTCAACAAAAGTGAGGACCTGTCCTCAGATCATTCCCCTGTTGTATTCTTTTTACACCAGTATTCAAAAGAAATTAAACGCCGCCTTAGCTTAACGAACCCAGGGACTAACTGGTTAATATATAAAAAACACGTAAGTTCACAAATTCATACAAGTTATAAAATTGAATCCAATGAGCATTTTGACGATGCCATTACTGATTTCAATTCTATTTTAAAAACAGCAGCAGAAAATTCGACTCCTAATACTCTATTTAAGGCTAACAAGTCTTTTACCAATAAAAAGAATTAAAAGCTAGGTAAATCCTTGGTTGGATAACCTTACGGCGCGCACTAGCGAGGTGCGTAAAATTGATTGGCTGGAACGGCTAGTCTGATGGTAGTTAGGAGCTATGAGCGTTGAGCGTGCATGATCGAGGTGCTTCAATCTGTATGATTCCTTATTTGGCCAAACGTCTGTCATGCACGAGCAAGGTGCCGATAACATAGTGTCTTTGTTTTGTTTCCAAAACACTAGTAGCGGACGGAAGGTCCTTTCTTCTTAACCAAGTTCGACGTGTTGTATTGTTAAGGCCTCTTGTTAGCTGATTCGAATGATTCCTTAGCTTCTCATTGTAGGATGATTTTAGGCGAACGCTTTCGTCCTTAACAAGTGGGACTTGCAGATCGCGGTGAATGCCCCATTACGGATGTACCATGGAGAACATGTAATGATTATAAGAAAATTCGATTGAACTGTTTAGATTATTTCAATAGAGGATGCGCAGGCATTTCCCCAAACTGAATGCCATTAGACCAGATTGGCTTTAATACATTTTTATATAATAGAACTTTTTACTCCATATTAACAGGGGAGCGATAGTTAATTAGCCAGTGAATTTTTGATGGTTTAAGTTTCAGGTTGGTCCTCTTTGCTTCGATGTGATTTCGCCAAGATAATTGTTGACGCGAGAAACTATACCAATTTCTTTCAGACTTCTTAAGAACCTTAGAGCTAGATGTTGCCGCCAAAATGAAAACAGGCCATAATCGATACGACAAATTGAAACCGGCTATAAGCGATTCTCAATGATCAAGTCTTATTTCATGCTACGAAACCCTAATAGTTAATATGTAATCCACATGTATATATGCTTATATATATAATTTTATTTAAAAACTACGCTCTCTCGTTTCGTATTCATATTTACGCACATACATAAGCATACTATGCGCTAACCGACACTGCAATTTAAAATCAATCGACAACGAGAAGCCGAAGTGTTTAAACAGAATTGTTTTTAGTTCTTTTCCTTGCTTGCGCTTTGTTCCTTAATTTTTCCTTTGTCATACTATTCAGTAAAACCACGTTTTTTACACTTTGCATTATTTTCTTTAATAAATTTCAATAAATTCATTGCTAAGGTTCACATAGCTTCAATAGTTTTTTATTTAATTCAAATTCAAGAAGAAAAAATTTCTAAGGAAGTCTGAAAGAAATTGGTATAATTTCTCGCGTCAACAATTCTAAAAAACATTCTGCTATTGACTCGCGAAATAAGCCTGCAAGTTCCACGCAAGGAAACTACATTCCTTAAAGTAAATCGGTTCCATCAAAACCAAAAATTCTGAAGATTCCCGACGATTCATCGAATCGCCGAATTGCGACAGCAACAGGGAAGCTGTACCGATCATCCGGAAAGAAATTAAACAAGGGAAATGGCCAGCGGCAGCAGTGATGCAGGGAGTGACGTGGCTATTTGCAAGGTATGCAGGAAAGAGTGCAAAGGAGAGGACAACGACGACGAGCAAGAACAATGCGATAAATGCGCTGACTGGTACCACTTCTCATGCGTAGGAGTTGACAGTTCTATCGATGAGAAGAGCTGGAAATGCCGGTCATGTGTTCAAGCTGCTGGCAAGAGTAACGTCGCAACCCACGCCAACCCCAACCTCAAAGAATTTATGATATCGTCAAACCCTTCTGACCTCGCGCAGGAGAAGCGACAACACCACGTTACGTATAACATGGCACAAAGTGGTGGACCCAACAACAACAATAGCGATAATCCGTTAAAATCGTCTACGCCACACGGCATGGGCATTGAAATACAAAGCACAACGCACATTACAAATGCGCAACAAGTAACGGCGCCACAAGGTCAAGAGGCCCCTGAACAAGTGAATGCGACGCAAGCCGAACTTATGCTGGCGATGTTAGAGGAAGAGAGACAGGCGAACAACGAATATCTTAAAAGAAATATGCAATTCTAACACAGATGAGTGGCGCTCCAACACCACAAAACTCGTCAATATTTGAACCGTTTAATTCTTTAACATCTTTACAAATTGCGGCAAGGCAAGCAATACCAAGAGATTTGCCCAGCTTTAGCGGCGATCCAGAGGAGTGGCCTGCCTTTATAAGCACGTATGAAAATATCAAAAGCGTGGCAGGGTACTCTGACGTCGAAAATATGCTCCGACTGCAAAGGCATTGAAAGGTAAAGCTTATGAACTTGTCAAAAACAAGTTGCTTGTGCCATCGATGGTGTATGAAGTTTTAGAAACTTTGAAGCTGTTTTTCGGAAGGCCAGAACATATTCTAGATCGGGTGGTCGACAAAGTTCGTAAGATGCCACCACCAAAGGAAAAACTGGAATCTTTAATAGAGTATGCGCTGGTCGTAGGCAGTGTCTGCGCTACTATGCAGACATGTAATCTTAATGCGCATTTAGCAAATCCAATGCTCGTCAAGGAACTGACTGACAAATTGCCGAACCAGCATAAGCTGAATTGGGCTATGCACAACCGCGATGAATCGGTCCCAATCATGACAGCTTTCAGCGACTGGCTGTACCGCAAAGCAAAAGCTGCATCTACTGTCGTATCTCCAATCGCGACCAAATCCCACCGTGTCAACGCGCACGTAGAGGAAACCGGTAAAAGTAGCTGCGTCGTATGAAAGGGCAAGGGCCATCGTGTGTCCGATTGCACCGGTTTCAAGAAATTGTCTTATGACGATCGCTGGGAAACCACCAAAAAACATGAATTGTGTCGAAGGTGCCTTAAAACGCATAAAGGACGCTGATTTTCCAGCAAAGAGTGCGTCACGGACGGCTGTACGGCGGAGTGCGTTTTTGGACGAAGGATCGTCCGTAACATTGATAGACGAGAAAATAATTCACAGATTGCAACTTAAAGGTATATCAGACCCAATTTCTCTGCGCTGGACTAACGAGATGACCCGAAAGGAGGGCATTTCACTTCGAGCGTCAATTCACTGACAGCGCTCGTAAGTTCTGGTTGAACGATGTACACACCGTGCAAAATTTGTCGCTTCCAAGACAAACGATAAACGTCACATCTCTGCAAGAGAAGTAAAACCACCTCGCTGGAATTGCCATCGCCTCGTTTTCAAACGCCAAACCAGAGATACGAATCGGCGTAAACAATTGGAAACTGGCAGTTCCAAGGAAGCTGCGTGAGGGTTGTTGGAGTGAGCCTATTGCGACAAAATGCAATCTGGGATGGTCTGTGCAAGGAGCCAGCGGCCATTCGCAAAACAAATTCGTCAATATGCATTCCTGTTCATGTGATTGGCAAGACCTGCATGACGCAGTAAAGAACAGCTTCAACCTAGCACCGGTAGCGTCGAGGACCATCAAGTCTCATGAAGAATCCAGATCAACTAAAATTCTCGATGACACATGCAAAATGGTAAATGGGAAGTATGAAGTCGGCTTGCTGTGGACCAGCGATGAGATTCACTTGCCGGAGAGCTATGGGGATGCTTTAAATCGTGCAAACGGCCTACGAAGAAAAATGCATCGTGATGAATCCCTCAAAGCTGTAGTCAACGAGCGTGTGCAAAACCTCTTAAAGAAAGGTTATGCACGAGAGGTGAGTGAAAAGGAACTGTCCGAAAAGAACGACCTTGTGTGATATTTGCCAATTTGCGTGGCTCTAAATCCTAATAAGGCCAACAAGGCGCGACTAGTTTGGGACGCCGCGGCGAAAGCACATGATCGTTCACTCAACGATTTTATGATGACCGGACCTGATTTATTGAATCCACTCTGCGAGGTTCTGATGGCGTTTCGCGTGGGCACTTTCGCGATATGTGGTGACATCGTGGAAATGTTCCACCGAATTAATATCCAAAATGCTGATATGCATGCCCAGAGGTTCTTATGGTGGAAAGACAGCGACACAGATGCACCAAGCATATTCGTCATGCAAGCCATTACGTTCGGCGTACGCTGTCCGCCGTGTATTGCGCATTTTTTCCGCATCAAAAATGCAGAAAAATTTCAACGAACACACCCTAGAGCATATGAAGCCATTCGCGACGCACATGACGTCGACGATTTTATCGACTCCATCGACGAAGAAAATGACGTCATACAACTCGCCTATGACGTACGCGATATCCATGCCGCCGGCAACTTCATAATGCGAAACTGGACGTCTAATTCTGTGGAAGTAGTGAGGTCACTTCAATCAACGTGCAACGAAATACAAGCACCAGTCACACCCGGCGACTCGAAAAAGGTGCTAGGTATGTGTTGGGATCCGAATTAAGACATCATTAAGTTTACTTTCAGCTTTGAGAGACTCAAGAGAAACGATTTTTGCGGCGAAATATTGCCAACTAAGTGGGAAGCTCTGCAGGTATTGATGTCGATGTTCGACCCTCTTGGACTTCTTGCACCTTTGACAATCGCGCTCAAACTTCTGCTGCAAAAAATCTGGCAACTGGGCTGCGGCTGGGATGACGAATTGCCACCGACTACGCGTCCTAACTGGCAACAGTGGAAAAGTTCAATGCAGCACATTTCGAGAAAAGAAGCGAGATGGCTTATGCAGCTGTGTGCTACCTACGTGTACAACGCGGCAACGAAATTACCGTGTCTTTGGTAGCCACTAAATCAAAGGTGGCGCCGATAAAACAATTGTCGGAACCGAGGCTCGAGCTGCAGGCGGCAGTTATTGGTGCTCGTCTGGCGCAAAAGGTAATCAACACAAGAAGTTTGAGGCTGGATGAATATGTATACTGGTCTGACTCCAAAACCTATCTGCGCTGGATGAAATTGGACCCACGGGGCTTCAATCAATTCGTGATGTTCCGTATAGGGGAACTCCTGGAAACGACCGACGCTAATCAGTGGCGGTGGGTGCCATCCAAATACAACCCAGCGGATTTGGCGGCAAAGGTTCACAACAATATCCAAGATCAAACCTGGTTACAAGGACCAGCATTTCTCCAACAAAGCGACAAGGATTGGCCGATTTCCGAAGACCTTGGACAGGCTGATCAATCAGAAATGAGAAAATGCGTATTACACCTGAACGTCACGCCGATGGGTGAAATCTTCTTTGAATATTTCTCAGACTGGCGAAGGCTGTACCGAGCCGTCGTTAATTGGATGCTGTGTTTGGAAAAATGTAGAGCTCGCTCGCGCAAATCACTAATGCCGTCCCACTTAACGTATGAGCAGCTAAAAAACGCTTAATTATTGCTTTACAGAGAAGCACAGCGAGAAATATTCAACGCCGAAATATCCGCCTTGGAAGGAAACCGTATGATCAAAGAACAAAGCTTGCTGGCACCACTAAACGCCTACTTAGACGAAAACGGAGTTCTGCGAGCGCAAGGCAGAGCCAAGAAGCAAAGCTGCGTCGCAGACGCAATCATTCTTCCTAGAGGACATCATGTGACGCTTCTTATTGTGAAGCACTTTCACGAGATGTGTCATCATATATCGCACGAAACCGTCATAAATCTAATACGATCGAAATTCTACATTTCAAAGTTACGTGTACTGTAGACCGTTCCCCCCCAAAAAAAAGTGCGCCGTATACCAGCGAATATGACGCATTTTTGCAAGACAATAACAAAAAGAAAAAACATTTTTTTTTTGATCGAACCTAGGGGTCGCGCATTGGTATATTTCTTCATATCTCTGGTGTTTACAGTCGGATTTTATAGTTTGAAACATCAATGTTTTTGTCGCAAAGGACCAATATGGCCTCTTTAGAAGTCATTGACCTCAGGCGTACCGTTCTAGTACTTACCCCCAAGATCTCAGTGCCTACCACCCTTATGTACCACTCTAATATCAAAAAAATAAAACCCTTAAAATATCATCAAACTTCTTTTCAGGAATTATATCGATATTTCCATCATAACTATTTTTAACTAAATTTTGAAATTTTTTTAAAGTTATTTTGTTCACTGTTTGGTCCCTATCTATCTTTGAGTTTAAGTTTGGTGTTCCAAATTAACATCAAAATGTACTTTGAGATATGCCAAGTAATTTTTCCGCAAACACTGTTGTTGTAAAATGACGCATTAGGGAACTATAACCGTTTAATATTCCAAAAAAATCAATTCTCCCTGAAAGTATGCTCTTAAATATGTTATTTAAATATATAAATATATCGCTCATATACTTCAATAACGTCATATTTCAAAAAAAATTGAAATCGTCCGTCTGTGGTCGGATCTCCTTCGAAACGGTTGGACCAGTCACATCGAAATTTGCCACACAGGTATATCGAGCCCCGAGTATGATCCTAAGTGAAAATGGGAGACATCCGCCCACTGCCACGTCTACAAACGGAGATTTTTCATAACATCTGAAGTAAAAAGCGTAAGAAGCCAATAATGTCGGGGCGCTGGGTATATCAAAGTCGGGCTTGACCGACTTAAGCTTTCTTACTTGCTGCATTATATCAATAGAAGAATACTGTCGATTTCAATCCATCAAATTTTGGCGCGATTCAAATTGGCTATGTGAAGATTTTAGAAGCTCGCAAGGAAGCAACAGGATGCATTCGCCAAATGTATAGTTCGCAACAAGGCAATGCCATTCACTTTGAGAGCGACTCTTATATCAATATTATAGATTGGAGTAAATTTGAATTGACGGAGCCGCCATGCTTGCAGTTCTTCACGCAAGACCAACTAGAAGAATTCCAATATTCAAACAAAATAATCAAATTACCAGGTTCTCACAATGAAAATGGCCAAATTGATTATTTTCTTTAGTAAACCTATATATTTTCTCAGCTTATCTATGTCATTCGCAAAACACCAAGCGTTTTCTTCATATAGTACATGAATCTGCTTTGACGGTCACCGATGAACCACGCATGGGCCACAATTTATCAAAACTTGAGAGCCGTCAGAAATATAGCCAACTTGAATCGCAGTGGGCGGATGTCTCCCATTTTCACTTAGGATCATACTCGGGGCTCGATATACCTGTGTGGCAAATTTCGATGTGACTGGTCCAACCGTTTCGAAGGAGACCCGACCACAGACGGACGATTTCAATATTTTTTGAAATATGACGTTATTGAAGTATATGAGCGATATATTTATTCATTTAAATAAAATATTTAATAGCATACTTTCAGGGAGAATTGATTTTTTTGGAATTGGTTATAGTTCCCTAATGCGTCATTTTACAACAACAAAGTTTTCGGAAAAATTACTTGGCATATCTCAAAGTTCATTTTGATGTTAACTTGGAACACCAAACTTAAACTTATAGATAGATAGGGACCAAACAGTGAACAAAATAACTTTAAAAAAATTTCAAAATTTAGTTAAAAATAGTTTTGTTGGAAATATCGATATACTTCCTGAGGAGAAGTTTGATGATATTTTAAGGGTTTATTTTTTTGATATTAGAGTGGTACATAAGGGTGGTAGGCACTGAGATCTTGGGGGTAAGTACTAGAACGGTACGCCTGAGGTCAATGACTTCTAAAGAGGCCATATTGGTATCTTTGCGGCAAAAAACATTGATGTATCAAACTTTAAAATCCGACTGTAAACACCAGAGATATGAAGAAATATACCAATGCGCGACCTCTAGGTTCGATCGAAAAAAAAATTTTTTTCTTTTTGTTATTGTCTTACAAAAATGCGTCATTTTCGCTGGTAAACGGCGCACTTTTAATTGTCTCCATATAAGGTGGTACGATCTAGTGTACTGTATAGAACCGTACGAGCAAATTGTCAACGCTGCAAAACCGACAACTCAAAGCCCGCCGTACCGCAAATGGCACCATTACCAGCCGCAAGGATGGCAAGCTTCGAGCGGCCGTTCACCTACGTGGGAGTCGATTATTTCGGGCCTATCTTATTCACAGTCGGCAGACATTAGGAAAAACGTTGGGGCGTTCTATAAACTTGCCTTTCACCAAGCGTTATACACATGGAAGTAGCCTATAGCCTTGACACGACGTCCTGCATAATGTGCCTCCGTAACTTCATTGCAAGACGTGGCACGCCAAGAGATTTATTTTCGGACAATGGCACGAACTTCAAGGCAACAGCGAAAGTCATCCGCAACGAGTTTAAAAACGTAGAATTCGCAAAAATCGAGCAGAAATTTGACAACATTCAGTGGCGATTCAACCCACCAGGCGCACCGCATATGGGCGGAGCTTGGGAAAGGTCAGTAAGGTCGGTGAAAACAGTTCTCCACAGGATCTGCCCACACGAGAAGTTTCAGGACGAAGGTCTACGAAGTGCGCTGTGCGAGGTTGAATTCATTTTGAACGCACGCCCACTAATGTTCGTCTTTTTGGATGCGGCCGACGACGAGGTTCTAACGCCAAATCATATCTTGCTTGGCTCTCCGGACGGCGAAAAAGTTTTATGTGGCGATAATTCCGATTTAAGATCCCGCTGGCGAATGACCCAGAAATTTGCGGACAGATTTTGGCAACGATGGGTACAAGAATACGCTCCTGATCTTCGAAGGCGAGGCAAGTGGTTCAACAAACGTCCACCGATACGTACCGGCGACATACTAGTCGTTGTGGATGAGACGCTGCCCAGAAATTTCGGGCCTAAAGGTGTCATCACCAACGTGGTATCTGCAAGCGATGGCCAAGTCAGAAGAGCTACAGTGAGAACTCAAAAAGGAGTCATGGAAAGACACACAGCAAAGATAGCGGTGCTGGATGTCGGCTCCAACAATGATAGCAGACTCTCGCCTGCGCTTATCTGCGAGGGGGAGGATGTTGCCGCCAAAATGAAAACAGGCCATAATCGATACGATAAATGGAAACCGGCTATTAGCGATGCTCAATGATCAAGTCTAAATTCATGCTACGAAACCCTAATAGTTAATATCTAATCCACATGTATATATGCTTGCTTATAGTTTCATTTAAAAACTACGCTCTCTCATTTCGTACTCATATTTACGCACATACATAAGCATACTATGCGCTAACCGACACTGCAATTTAAAATCAATCGACAACGAGAAGCCGAAGTGTTTAAACAGAATTTTTTTTAGTTCTTTTCCTTACTTGCGCCTTGTTCCTTTTTTTTTGCCTTTGTCATACTATTCAGTAAATCCTTGTTTTTTACACTTTGCCTTATTTTCTTTATTAAATATTAATAAATTCATTGCTTAAGTTCACATAGCTTCAATAGTTTTTTATTTAATTCAATTTCAAGAAGAAAAAAGTTCTAAAGAAGCCAGAAAGAAATTGGTATAAGTTCTCGCGTCAACAATAATCGTTTATTTAGGTGGACTCCTACATAGATTACACTATCTACTTGGGGGATGAAGACTCCTTTCAGGATAATAGTAGGGCTTATACCTCTTCTAAGCGTAAATATAATGTGTTCAAATTTACCTTCGTTTATATTAATTGCCAGATAGAGGGCCAATTTTCAATAAGTTGCATATGATCTTGTAGGATTCTTGATGTTCCCATGGGACCGCGGTGGCAACTAAATAACGCTGTGTCGTCAGAAAAAGTTGACATAAGGCTTGAATATAAAATCCTTCTATACAATCAAGTTATAAAACCAATATGCACGTTTGGTTTACAATTATATGGAAATGACAAGTCTTCGAACATAGAAATCCTGCAAAGTGCTCAGTCAAAGATCGTAAGGACTAAAACAGGAGCTCCTTGATTTGTTTCGAATTAACGGAACCATAAAAAGCTCAACGTTGACCTGGTTTAAATTGAGTTCACGAATATCAAAGTGAAGTTCTTCTACAAATTGCGCTGACATGTTAATCCACTTGCGCGTGAATTATCGAACTCATCGTACTCTTCAAGATTGAAAAGAAATGACCGACCATCAATTATAAATCGTTCTACGGCAGCAGGTGCATTCCATGCACATTCATTAACTCAGCTCTCCAAGCTGATCGTCAACTCGGTGGGTGCGCTCCATGCACGTTTGCAATCCACGCACATCCATCAACTCAGCTTTCCTAGCTGATCGTGAACTTGGTGGGTGCACTGCATGCACCCTTGCAATCCACGGACACCGTAGCTAGTAAAAATTGTCGTGTCCGCAAACAACACCGTCAATATTAAATGTGTTTCTTCACATATCAGCGAAGCCTAGTTTTCGGTTTCCGAGGCCCGCAATGAATTACTTGTTAAGTCGTAAACTTTTCAAATAGGAAAATGCTTTGTGATTTGTAACTTTGTCAAATTAGTTGAAAGATTTAAGGACTTATTGCTAGACTCCTATATTAAGGAGTGATCTAATAAATTATAAAATTTAAAAAAAAATATAAATAAACAAAAAAAAATTCAAACGCTTTCAATCCACACGTTTTTAACATATGTTTAAGTTTTAACTAGGGCAACAGAAGTTTTTTAATTAATTACCTATATGTATGCTTTTGAATATTTTAAAATAAATTTATTATATTTAAATGATTCTTGTTTGAAGACAGATTAAATTTACAAGACTCCTCACATCCTTGGCCATTAAAGTCTTAAATAGCTCAAGCTTCGAGAACGAACAGATCCCTGGCTTTTGCAATAATTCTTAGTAATTATTACCATAATTTTGGGTGTTTAATTTAAATATCTTCTCTTGGCCAAGTTATGACACAAAAAAGACGCTGATGGCGGATTTTTTGATCAAGGTTAATTAAATCTTTTAAGTTACAACTCGCTTTAACATACAACAACCAACATCATTATCCCCGACACACTCTGTGTCAAGGGTATTTTGCGTTTGTGTGAAACACCCAGAACCAGTCGAGATAGACCATACAAAATGTATATAGAAATGATCAGCGTCACCAGGAGATTTGATTACGAGATGTCATTCCGTCTGTCCGTCTGTTTGTATACTGTTGTCTTATCGAAGGAGTATCGAGAATGGACCCTGTCGGAAAATTTTTAGGGGTACCTCCAGTACTAGGGTCTGTTACGAAAATCACAAAAACTGCTCTAAAATCGAAGTTTTTCAACATACTTTAATTAAGTTTGAATGTGTTTCAAGACAAGTAATACGATTTCCACAAAATAAAAAAGTGGGCGTGGCAGAACGGCATTTTTTGCAATTTGTGCCCTACACCCGAAATTCAATTGGGACTTGCACGAAATTTTGCACTTATGATTCCTTTGTAGCCATAAACATCCTCCCAAAATTTTGTGGGTCGTTCCATTATTAAGGGTTCCTCCAGTAATAGGATCTGTCACCAAAATCCCAAAACTGCCTCAAAACCGGCCTTTATCAACATATTTCAATTAAACTTAAAATTTGAGTGTATATTTAAGCCTCCGATAAGAATTGCAAAAAAAAAAAAATGACAAAGTGGGGCCCCTAGCCTTTAAAACTTCTCGAATATTCTAACCTAGTGGTCCTGTTTCGGGCGTAGTTTAAAAAATGTTTAAACATGTGTGTTTGTGTCGGGTATTTTATTGTCAGGCTCGCCTGATAAAACACCCTTACTTGTTTTTGATTTCAATCGCTCTAAACCTTAATTATTTTTAAAAAACTTGTACGCAAATAAAATATTATAGTAATTCTAGTTAAATCTGGTCATAAAATACAAAGAAATCAAAGGATGTTTTATTTAAATCCCATTTAATAAATTCTGTTTTTATGTTCATGATTTCATTTATAATTTTTTGCTTTACAACTGAAAAGTTAAATTGGTCCCACCAGGAAGAGACGCAAATGAGAGCAGATAATAATTACTTTCTTAGTCCAGAATATTCTCTCTTTAAGACTATATTCATATTAAAGCGGGCCAAAAAAGTGGCATTCTACTAAAAATTCAAATGATGTTATGAAAATTTTTTTTAAATTGAACACAATTGAAGCTCATTAATTATTATCCATTAAAACTTATTTTAACTCATATTTGTTTGGAACTTTGTTATTTTATTGTTTCCTGGAATAATTCCGAATTATTTGAAACTAACAAAGTAATGGGTTTTAAGAATTGACCTCATACTTGTGTCTGAAGAATTTAAAAAATTTAAGTTTCTCTACCTTTGGATTATCCTTTGTAGGTGTAAGTGGTTAAAATACCTTTTCGAATAAAATTTTGGTGAAAAAAAAATTACGAATTTCAAAGATGACCCCCTCCCTAACGAAAAATAATGTAAATCGAAAAATTTAGGCACACAAATTTATTCGTAAATAAATCCCCAGCAGAATATTTTGTCGGCGGTGAACAAGTCTGCGCGTCTTTCAGAGCGTACGCCTCGGTGCTCGGTGCTCGGAAATGCACCGCATGACAGTGTCAGCGAGGTGGAGCGAAAAAGTCATGCCCGATTGTAATTTACATTCTGAACTCGGCTTGCTTGAATCTCAGTAGTTGCTTAAATTAAAATATGGTTTTAGCGTCAGGAGATCATTTGCGATATGAAGCGTATGGCATGCCTTTTGGCCTCAAAATCCGAAGTACGCGGGTTGGATCCCTACCCGAGCCAAACAATAATTGTAGAAGAAAAAATGGATTTTTAGAAAAATTCGAAATACACGAAAAACGCAATTGGAGAATCTTCTGTCGAAACTCGGGTTTCCATCCTGAACTCCAGAGAGAGAGAGAGAGAGAGAGAGAGAGAGAGAAGAGAGAGAGAGAGAGAGAGAGAGAGGAGAGGAGAGAGAGAGAGAGAGAGAGAAGAGAGAGAGAGAGAGAGAGAGAGAGAGAGTTGTCAAAAAGGTTCTTAAAAAGACAACAAAAGAGAAAACAAAGAGCACATTCAGCTCTCAAATACTTTTTTCGCTGCAGCGGACTTTCTCGCGCCGATTCGATGAACTTGTCCGGCGTGAAGCGCATTGCCATTCGTGCAGAAATTTCACCGCGCGACTTCTTTACCACCGGAGTCGGTACGTTTTTTTTTTCACGCGGATTTCACCGCGGATATTTGCCTCACATTTTCTGCTGGGCTCTTTTTCAATCGGGTATACATTTTATGAAAGAATTTATCAGTAAAAATTGATCTCTTCCCACAAAAACCATAATTCGTAACCAACTTTTGTTTTTTCTACCCCTAAAAGTCTGCTAGAAAAAGTCCAAAATCTAAATTTACAATATCTTAATAATATTTTCGTTGCAGTCTTTAAGGCGGTTTTTTAGGACAATTCAAGTCATCTGATAGACCTCTAAAGATCATTTTACAAAATTGAAAGTGGTTCCCAAAATCTTTGATCTACATTATCTTTTGTTGGACAGGGGCCATCTTCGAAATTCAACACTTTTTTCACGTGTAAAACGCCCTAATGTAACACCCAGAACCAGTCGAGATAGACTATACGAAATATGTAAATAAATTATCACCGTCACCAGGAGATTCGATTTAGCTATGTACGTCTGCCTGTCTGTCTGTCCGTCTGTTTGTAAACAGTTTTCTTATCAAACGAGTGGAGTTATCATCACGAAGTTTGGTACGCGTACTAAGAGGCGCATCAGCAACAACAAGTCCTCGAATGCCCTCGTTGGGTCTGTTATGAAAATTACAAAAACTTCTCTTAAATAGAAGTTTTTCAAGATATTTTGATGAAAGTTGATAGTTAAACATATTTTATGCCAAGTTAATCAATTTCCAAAAACCGGTGGCCAAAGGGCGTTTATCGAAAATTGCCTCCTATACCCGAAATTTAAATAAGACTAACGAAAGTTGGCACTTAAGCTTTCTTTGTAGCCATAAACATCCTCCTAAGAACTACAGAATTATTGAAAGGTTGCTTATCAAAATTGATATAAAAATTATTTTGACTGCGGTATTTGAAGAATTAAAGGAAAAGGATTTTGATTTCCAAATTTAAAATGTTTGTGTTTGACTGAAAAATAAAATTTAAAAAATACTACCTAATTTAGCTGAAAAGTTAAGAGTCCGAAAAAGATATGTTTTTCTGTTCTTAAAATAAAAACCATATTCTATGAGGTATATAAAGATATTTTTCTTTTTAATTTAAAACTTACTATTAAAGCTGTCCAGCTTGAGGAACAAGTTAAGAAATAGTTGTTTGAAAATAATTTTTTCAATATGTTGTAAGGAGCTGCACGAACGTGCCTAAAACGTATATCAAAACATTCTACTTTTTTTAACATTCGCTTTGCGTAAACTTAATTAAACGAAACAAGAAAAAACCGTTTAGAGTCCCCACATAACCAACACATTTCAAAATCAACTAGAGATATGACTAAAGACAAACAAAAAAATGTTCAAATCAAAAACAGAAATATTTTATTTTTGAAAACAAAATACAAATCTTTTTGCTGTCGATTTCAGAACATTGTCTTCGAAATTAAATGGCAAGTATACAAATTCATTGAGTGCTTTGAAAGGCAATCAGGACGAACAGGATCTAGAAGTCTTCATTCTCTAAACTATCCTACATTCTTCCAGTGTTATGATTGAGATGGTTCACTTTAAGAATGTGGTTGAAGTTTTTGACTTTTGGTATTTTTGAGTCCAATAACTGAAAATTGAATAAATTGGTAAATGTTTGAACTGATAATCTACGTAAGCGTATATTGTTACTTTTGCTTTTCATTTCCCTCGGACGCTTTTCAGTTTTTTTTCACGATAAAGATATCTTCTATGGTAAAAAAACTTTTTTTTGTTGGGTTTATCTTCTTATGTCGATCAGTTTTACTCTTGCTCTTAAGCTTCACTTTTTTTTTAGCTGTATTGAAATGCAAGAGCATTTTTTGATTTTTGGTCTAAAGCTGGGATCCGACTATCTGCACGAATAGGACAATCTGCCCCGATTTTGTTGAACCAGATCAGCACAGATTTTTAAAGTTCCCACAATCATTTTGTGAGGCGTCACATTATCATCTCACTTTGTCGAAAACTTTTTGGCGCATATCGGGGAACAAATAATTTGGGGGAAAATCGGGCAGGACGATCACTCTATCGTGTTATATATTGAATAACAAACTTAAGGTTTTATTCGAGCAGACATGCGATTTTAAAATGGATATTTTTCGCAAGCCAAAGGACGCTTTTGCCCTCTATATTGCCGAAGCAATGCGAAGAAACAAGAAAAACGAAAAGTCAAAAGAATTTGAAAGGCGCTAAGCGTTTGGGTGAGGGATTGGCTCCAAAAGCGAAATAATTATGGTGCATATGAATGCACTCTGCGCGAACTTCGTGAAGTGAAGAATCAAAAAATCCTATTTCAAAACTATGTGCGGATGAATGAAACAAATGTTATCGAATTAGTTGAATTAGCACTAATGTGAGCTAATTGGCAAAAAAGACACTCGTTTGCATCAAGCTGTACCACTGTGTCAGTGCTTAGCATGTACACTTCGCTACTGGTGATAGCTATAAAAGCCTTTTAGATTTTTTTTCGCATTGCTCCCCATACGATATCTATGTTTGTCCCCGAAGTTTGCGATGCAATTTTTGCGCTGCTGAAAAATAGTTATTTGAAAGTTGAGTATACAATTATTCATATATATTGCTTTTTTACTTTGCACTGTTCTTCAGATGCCTTCAACAAAACCACAACGGACCAAAATTATTTCAAAGTTTGAGATAGAATGGAATTTTCCTCTCCGCAAAGAAGCAGTTGATGGGAAACATGTCTAGATTACTGCACCATCTAAATGTGGTTAGAGCCGAGATAGCATTCAGATCAGAGCGACTCGCAATGTCCCCACCACGCTTAGAGCAAGATTTTCCTCCACAGCACTGCACAGCTAACACTAGTGTCTCGGTACCCAGGGAAGAGCGAGTAAAGGGATTTTTGGATGAGCAGTTAGGGTTGTTTGGGGTTTCCGTAGTCTCCAGACACTTACGTTGCTCGGATACACGTGGAGTTGAATCTCGTGTACCACCTTATACTGGATAGCCTACACAAAATTCTATAGGCGTGGCTCTTACTTTCAAACTCCTAACCACTACTAAGTTCTCCGTGTTCCACTTAAAATCACACTGATGCAATCTATAAAATCTCCAGATTGCTATTCTTCACAAAAATTTCACAAACTCACCGACCAATTTACCTTCGGCAAGATTTGTACGCAATTCCGTTGAATGCACGCCCACTAATTTTTCTCGAATCTTCTGCTTCAGTCTCACGTGTCTGCACAAAATGGTCTCCAAAATGGCGTCTTCCTTCTACTCGATGTAACAGCTTTTCTATTTCTCCGTGATGGTTCCGCTCTCGAGCTCAGTCCATCAGCTAATGCCAAAGCTAAATCGAACGCGTGAAGCTTCTAACCCAAAAACTCCTATCGATACTCCTAACATCGATACTATTACAATCGGGGTTTTCGGCTTCTATCGAATATACTCGCAATTAACGTGCCCTATACACCCGGTGTTCTTGACCGGTGTTACACGAAATTTCTGTCGATCTAGCCAAATGGCTCCTTTTACATGATGTAACTAAGCTTACGTCTACAAAATAAAGTTACTTCATCCGTGAAAATAAAAAGAAAAGAAAAGTAAAATAAAAATACAAAAAGGAAAATAAACTTGGCTCTCCGCGCGCCCTAACGAAACTTGATACTAATTTAACAATGCAAAACTTAAATCTACTTAAATTTACTTAAATCTACTTAAGGCTAACTGTACACTTTCTATTTACACGTTATCGTGGCGACGGGTCGTCACACATTTAATTATCTAAAACAATTACTCCTCTCCCCTCGAATACTGGAATACCCTGACTTCAATAAAGACTTTTGCATAACGACAGATGCAAGCAAGATAGCGTGCGGCGCAGTGCTATCACAAAATAACGATGGTGTCCAGTTACCAATTGCATTCGCGTCAAGATCTTTCACAAAAGGCGAAAGCAACAAGTCTGTAATTGAGCAAGAATTAACAGCCATCCATTGGGCGATTAAATTTTTTCGACCTTATGTATATGGAAAAAAATTCGTAATAAAAAGTGATCACAAGCCATTAACTTATCTTTTTTCGATGAAAAATCCATCATCAAAGCTAACACGAATGAGATTAGATTTAGAAGAATACGACTTTGTTATAGAATATATCTGTTTAATTGTTCGAGACTGTTATTTTTTATGTTTATTTTTTGTTTAGTTTGCAGTAAACAATATTACTTCTTGAATCGAAATAAGTTCATAACAGCGTTGAAAATTGTATCGCGTCTTTAATGTTGACATTGCATTTCTTCATTACGTTTGATTTTTAATTTTTTATTTGTTTTTTTTTTTGAATTCGATATTGTAGTAATTGCCCTGCGACGAAGTTCATGGTCATAATAATGCAAAATTTGCAATAAATTGTTATTTTTGTTATGCTAAGTGAAATAAGAATGTAACATTTTATGATATATAAGCACCACAAGGTGAAAATAAAAGTGACTCTTAATTTGACTTCAAAACAGAGCATTTCATTTTGAGAGCAAGTAACTCGGTTCAAGTGCCGTTGTTACACAGAACAAAACTTAAAAGCCCAATTCAGTTTATGTGCTGCAATTGGAATCTTTTAAGACACAACATTAACAAGGAGACAGACAGTTTTCCTTAACAATATCAAAGGAAAAGATAACTGCGGAGCAGATGCATTAACTCGAATTGATTTTGGGCAAATCAAAGGCATAACGCATAGCAGCGCAGCTATCTTAAAAATTACAACAAGGGCTCAAACAAAACAACAAAAAGAAATAAAAACCGAAAGTCCAAAAAACGATCAAAAAGAATTAGCTCTCAAAATTTATGAGTCATTAGTGACTCAAGACGTCAAAAAACTACCTTGCCTAAAATTTGATTATAACAGGTGCACCCTTATGTTATTTAAAGGAAAATTGAAAGTTCACGAACTAAAAGTAAAAAACCTTATTGCTTACGGAAAACTTGCATTAGTGCAATTCTTTCCGAAACTTGAGAATATAGTTGGCAATAAAGGCTATAAAAAGATAAAAATCGCGATTAATTATAAATTATTTGAATATGTCGACATAAATGAATTTAAATCAATAGGCACCGAAATATTAAAAAAGGTAGAAATTGTCATAACACCCGAAATTAAAGAAATTACTTCCAAGCAAGAAATTCAGTCACTTTTAATAAAGTTTCATGATGACCCTGTATTAGGTGGACACCCTGGCAGCACAAGACTGTTAGCAAAATTACGAAAATATTACGTATGGAAGAATATGACAACAGACGTAAGAGACTTTGTTAGAAAATGCGAGAAATGTAAAACAAACAAATCAGGGAAAAATTTCTTAGAACCGTTTGTAAAAACAGAAACCCCAACAAAAGCTTTCCACCGACTACAAATAGATACAATGGGTACATTACCTAGATCTGAGAATGGAAATGAATATGCTGTTACAATGATTTGCGATTTCACAAAATATCTAATAGCTATACCAGTTCCCGACAAATCAGCCAAATCAGTTGCTAAAACTATTATAGACAATTGCATTTTAACTTTTGGTCCATTTAAAGAATTACTTACTGATATGGGAACTGAATATAAAAATCAGGTACTTCAAGAAATCTGCAAATTATTTAAAATTGAACATAAAACCTCTACTGCATATCACCACCAAACACTAGGTACAGTCGAAAGGAATCACAGAATTTTTAATGAATACATTCGTTCCTACATAAATATAGAAAAATCCGACTGGGACGAATGGCTTACATATTTTTCATTCTGTTATAATACAACTCCATCTACAATACATGGATACACACCTTTTGAATTAGTTTTTGGAAAACGAGTAAAAATCCCAAAATTTTTGGAGAATAAAACAACTGATCCTGTTTACAATTTTGATGCATATGATAAAGAAATTAAATTTAGATTGCAAGAAGCACACAAAAGAGCGCATGATTGTTATGAAAATTCAAAAATTATCACAATGACAAAAGGCTAAACCACTTATAATAAAGCCAAATGATATTGTATACCTGAAAGACGAAACCAATCATAAATTGGATCCCATTTATAAGCGACCTTGTACAGTAGTTGATATTGATAATTGAGGAAATTGTAAAATAAAATACAAAAATAAAATTTTAAATTTACACAGGAATAGATTAAAATTAGCTTAATATTGTAATTTTAATCCAAAATATACCTAGTAGTGCACTACATATAATAAATTCAATAATTAGCTTTAGAAATTCAATTACCAATAAATAATATTAAAATTTTTATAAAAGTAGCATTAGAATTTTAAATTTTATTTAATTGAATCAATAAAATACATACAAGATTTTACTATTAAAAACCAAAAATATTGATATAAGAAAAATCATATTAATTAAATTAAAATGTTAAGATATACTCGTATGAAATATCTCTAATGTAAAGATTTTTCAAAAAAGAGGGAAGGTGTTGTAAGATAACATATGGTAAAACATTATTTTGCACTGCACAACATTTTACCCTAGCAATGTCGGGCAATACTTTCAATTTCTTTCACTCTTTTCTTTTACGTTTTATTCTGCCAATGCACTAAGAAGCAATGGTCTCAGTCATAAATGCCTCGAACAATTGCTTACACTCAAAAAACGCACAAGCTGCAATATGCACACACGCCGGCAACGGTCAGCGCTTGCCTTTCGTTTTTTTGACGAAAAGCGATACCAATAAAAAAAAGGTACAAGTAAGCATGCATGTTTCACATGAAATATGAACCCATTACAATTCAATGACATCGAATTGTTTTGGATTGATTTTTCCAACGCAGCTAAAATTTCTTAAAATAAAACAAAGAGTCCATATGTTTCTTCAGCACTTTCGCGCTGTTAAAATTAATATATAAGCTATGATATTTTGTACTAGAAAGCAGACTAAGACTTCAACTAAATAAAGTAAGAAGTTGGATGACGGATACTAGCTCACGCCGTATACCGGTCCACTTCTTAAAGCAAATAAAAAAACATCTTAGTCTTTTTATGCCGAAAAAGTTAATTCAGAAGAATTAACTTGGGATTGATCCTGGCTTCTCTGCTAACGTTCAGGACCGAACGTTACAATCGTTAGTCATCATCTTACTGTTTTATATAAAATAACAAGCATTAATTATGTTTTAACACATATTCAGATGAATAGGTCCCTATCGATGGATCATCTATATACATATACACAGCGAGTATCGTTTTTTAATTTTACATTCGGATTTTCAACATTAGCTTTCTCGATTCCAGAATATTAGGCTTTTTGATTAAACTTTACAAATAATTCAATTAGAAGCAAATTACCATTTTCTACCACAGCTAAGCGTAAAAATGGGCGGACCACGCCAATTTTTCTTTTGGAACCTTATTTTTACAGAAAGCGACGTTTTGGAAATTTTCAGATCGCTAGCGCAACCGCAACTATTCTATTCCTCAAAAATTGGATTTTGAACCACTGTGGTTTGGTACAACATTGTAAATTGATAAGCAGCGCTATCTACGCTCTATTCGAAAAAATAAAATTCAAAGAGGTATCGTCAACATATTAGCGACTCCTTTAAAAGGGGGAGGGACGGCTGGACTCAATTAAACAAACCCCACCGGTGCAATGCTTTCGATGCTTTAAAAAGGAGGAGGGATGTTGTGAGTCAATAATCGACTCACGAGCCTTCGGAATTATTACATATGGTCACCATAAAAGCGCGCAGTTTACCCAAGAACGTCTGAAACAACAATTAATGCATAACGATCAAGCTTTGGCCAACAACGAAACAACAACAATGAATGAATTCGTAAACGAAATCCGAGAAGAACATCACCTGTTCCGGCTTGAAGTGCAAGCTGGCATATTGAGGCAGTGAACAACAACCACACCAGCAAAACGATGGCACGCGCAGGAAGCGTAGAAGTTACGCAATAGTTCTAGAAGTTTAAACATGCGACTATGCAAATCAGCTGGCATCTATTGGCAAATCGACTTTGATTTGTTGCTAGGAGTTATTGGTATTAGGGTAATAAATTGTGAATAGATAATAAGGACGTTAATTTAATAAATGATTGAAAATAATTTATTTAGTGTCATTTCCCTTTATTTATTCACACTTAAGTATTTAGACGGTGTATTCAATTGGAACTACATCGCAAAATACTTTAATATGCATAAAAACAATACACACCGACACTAGGGGTGGCATAGTGCACGACTTTTCGATTTCGATACGCTGTAACCTCTTTTTTTGTAGGGTTTGGTATAAAAATGCATGAGCCAAAAAATTGGGAGGGTGGGGTGTCGGCAAATGGCTCCTCATCGGGGTCAAAGATGGGTTAAAACGAGAAAAAATCCATGAAATGCTTTATAACTGTCCCAGAGTCGCTCCTAGAGGGGTAAAATATAAGACCGACTCCCATTATTTTTTCCCCCAAATATTTTCTCTGAACAAATATGCCACCTATCTCTCCGCCTTAAGGGGGCTCCCATACAAAAAAATTTTTTTTATAAATTTTCCCCCCACCGTCGTAACTAGCCCCAGATTGCCCCTAGAGGAGCCAAATATATGACCGACCCCCATCAACTTTGTCCCCCTAAAATTTTTTTTAAATATACTTACACCCTATCTCCCGTCCTTAGGGGGTCACCAATACAAAATTACCTTAATTTTATCACAATTTCATACAAAATGGCTGTCATTACAGTCAAACCCCTCCTAGGGGGATGATATATATGACCGACCCCCGTTATTATTTTACCCCAAATATTTTCTTCAAACATACTCACCCTCTATCTCCCCTCCTTAGGGGGTCCCCATACAAAAATAGGCTTAAATTTGTGATGACTCACATATTATTGATTAACGCGGGGTTGCAGTTTTTCGTTTAATTATGTTTTTCCTTGGTTTAATAAATGTTTAACCTCTAAAATGTGCAATCGTGTGGACGTCGACAATGCACCGTGGGACGCACCTCTAAAATACGCCAGGCAAAGTGATCGATATCAGCTGAAGGAATTATCGGACAATACATCGAACTAAGGAACTCATCGCTAGCTCGAAAAAGAGGATAAAAGCGCGAGCCGCACAGAAATCGCTCCCTTTTCCCAGTGATCTCCGCGAAGTGAACAACGCCAGAAGGAAGACGAAACATTCGCATCTAACGAGAAGTTTGTGTCCACGTGTTGAAGATATCAACGCCAACCGATAAGACATTTCGGAACGTTTTGAAACGTATGTAAGTAAACTTGTTACACAGTATACGTGGGTAAGCATTTCGCCGAAACGTAAATAGTGACGATCGTAGTTAGTGGTTGTGTCTGAAGGGGAATAGTGTTGAAATTGTCGTGCGTAACTCAGTGAGCGTGTACGGGTGGAGTAAGCGTTTGAACCTGTTCCACACATCCACGTTTCCCTGTCGTTGCCGTGACCCATTGCCTACGCACGTGTGGATTAAGCGTTTGTACCTGTTCCACGCGTGCATGCGTCAACTTTCTCGACGGACATTCCACGGACATTTATACTTCATACGAGTGCATTCTAGGTCGGTCGAACGCACGGCGGTTCGAGTACGGTTGGAATTGTCGTGCGTAACTCAGTAAGCGTGTACGTGTGGAGTAAGCGTTTGTACCTGTTCCACACATACACGTTTCCCTGTCGTTGCCGTGACCCATTGCCTACGCACGTGTGGATTAAGCGTTTGTACCTGTTCCACGCGTGCATGCGTCAACTTTCTCGATGGACATTTCACGGACATTTATTCTTCATACGAGTGCATTCTAGGTCGGACGAACGTACGACGGTTCGAGTACGGTTGGAATTGTCGTGCGTAACTCAGTGAGCGTGTAAGTGTGGAGTAAGCGTTTGTACCTGTTCCACACATCCACGTTTCCCTGTCGTTGCCGTGACCCATTGCCTACGCACGTGTGGATTAAGCGTTCGTACCTCTTCTACGCGTGCGTGCGCCAAATTCTGGGCAGACATTCGGTCGAGGTTTAACTCGAAAAATACGGTGGAGTTCTGGAGGGACGTTAGGCGGTAGTTTATACCGACACCTCGCTACCCACTGAGACGACGTCGTTGCGCCGTACACCTACGCTGAGAGAACATCATCATCGCTGGAGCCCAACACCTGCACTCAGCGACGGACAGTAATATACCTATTTGATTGTATTTGATTTTGGGGCGGCCTTAAAGAAGCCGGTCCCTCTCTTTTAATAAACATCTTTTCTTACACGTCTAGTTTGTGTGTCTCCTTCAAATATAAATTTTTGTAAGGGACTGGAGTTTGGTTACTCGGCTGAGTAAATACCCCGGCTACGAAAAAAAGAGTTCATTACAAATTAAAGAAAAATGCCTCACGAACTTCAATCTATAATATAGATGCCGTAGGAACAAGAACGAGCATGTTCAGTATGTATATTCGAAAAACTTACAAAATTACCTTTTAAAGCAGCCTAATATGAAGAATATTGGATTCGTTTTTGGTATGTTTTAATAATATGTTACAATTATTATCTTTTTTTAAAACTGAATTTTGGGTTCCAATCACCTAACTGGCCAAATAATGACCCTTATAGAAAAAAAATAAATTTCCGAGTCAAATGCCGCAAACCTCAATCTATGACGAGTTTTTTGAGACTATAACCATTAAAATCGGTTAGTGGTTTCTATTCATAAAATTAATTCAAAACAAATACTTTTTGAAACGCATTATTCACTGTTTTTACGTTCGTTTCTTAGGTCTTTGCATGTCTCTCTCGGTCTGTACGCATGTCTCTCTCGGCCTGTACCAGAGTGCTGCAACGGATACATACCCAGTTGGAAATTTTATGCTCTCCGGATTGATCATTTGAACATTCCTAAGCGAGGGGATATCAAAGACTTTTCCCATCACTTTAACACATCTACTTTGTTCGAGCATGGCCGCTTTGGGTAGGCCTACCCTATGCCTCTCATGAGCAGGCAGAAAGTGAGGTGTTCAAAAAAGTTTTGGTTTTGCGTTTTGATTTTGCTTTTGCTTTTAAATTTTAGTCCAGTCCTGAAAATATGCTACTTTTTGATTAAAAAAAAAAACTTACGCTATTCTTTGAACACATCACCTTTTACCTGCTCAATGACTGCCACGAGAACTAATGCCTATTGACAGTGCTTGGGATACTTCAAGTGATGCGTCGCTTAGCCCGAATTAACCCACGATTAGCATATGGTAACGCAAAATGTGGGAGTACATATTTATGCATAACTGCAAAACTACAAAACACATAAAAATAAATAGCACTCTTTTGGTGCGCAAGGCTTGCATCTTTCTAACGAGTGCTTTTGTGTTTCATTCTGTGATTGATTAGTGAAGTAATCGCGTCTCAAACCGAAGCGAAAAAAGCAGAAGTAAAAAAAAAATGTTTTTCGATATAGCACATCGGTAAGTGCACCCACAAAATGTTTATTTTTTGGCCAATTTTAAAGCAAATTACATCAATTGATAGCTAATGAATTAAACTATTCTATGCTTATAAAATTTATTCAAAAAAAAATACTTTTCACGTTCTTTTTTTAAATTTTTCTCGCGTCGTTACCATATGGTATCCGTGGGTCGTGTAGGGTACTGGTTTTGGGTAAGGAAAAAAACCATTTTTTTTTTCTTTTTAAAGCATTTCTGTGTTTAGCTATTTTCTAAGAAATGAAAAATACTAAACTGCGACAACGCGCACGTGCACAGTTAAGTGTAAATAAAACAAGCATATGTACAATGTACATATGTACATATGGCATGAAACAAAAAACTGTTCTTACGGCTGCGATCGACGCTCAAGTTGTAGCCGACCGCGGTAGATGTTTAGACATATTTAGCTTTTTATTTCAAATTGGAAGACAGTTAGTCATTTCATTTATAATAATTTATTTTTTTTTCATCCAGCAATTCAAATCATGTTTTTTGTTTTGTTTTGAAGGTCAAAAAATGCATTTTGACCACATTTTTTTGAAAGTGTATAATTTGAATTCCTTTTTAAATTTTGCCGTTTTTAGTGGTTTATCATTGCAACAAGTATTAGATTATCTTGAAACTTTAAGTAGTGGCGATGATGTGGTTGACGTACCAACTGCAATATACATCGAGCCACCAAATGATGGCAATATATCTGGTGAGGATGATGCGGAAGAGGAATCTGGTGGTATACCAGACAATGTTTGCCCCGCTCAACTAAAAAGCGGCTGCAAAATTGTGTTTAGTAGTGGTCGACATATTCAAACTTTCGACGTTGAGGAAGATGAACTAAGAGGTATGTTGGTTACCAATTTTAGCTCATGCATACTTTAATTATTTACTTATTAAATTTTTAGCTCAAAATGATTTCAATGATTTACTCGAATATCTTGAGGATATCTTTCGAGACGAACAAACATCAACATCAACAAAAACAAGTTGACCGTGTAAAAAACGACTACGTAAGGTGCAGTCAAAAGCATCAAATATTGAAATGCCTCCAGGAAATAAAGCAACAACATTCGAATAGGTAAAAGACGATGCTCCATCTCTTATACCAATATTTCCTGATGAAAATTACGCCGACTGCCGTGGTATTCTGCCTCATCAGCAGTTTGAAAAGTTTTTTGATAACGACCTTCTAACTCACATAAGTGAACAATCTGCACTGTATGCGATCGGAATGAATAAGCCTAATCCCAATATAACAGTCGAAGAGCTTCGGGCATTTATCGGCATATTAATTATAACAGGCTTCAACTATCACGCTTGCTTTAGAAATTTGTGGAGCCAAGATGAAGACATTCGCAACAATCTCGTTAGCAACACATGCGTCGAAGTAGATTTCAAGAAATCCTACAATTTTTACTTCGAAGACAACTCTAAAGCATCTTTTTTGAGAAGGCCTTAATCCCGATAAGATGTGGAAATTACGTCCAATCACCGACCATCTCAAAGCAAATTGATTGAAAATTTTTCATGCCGAGCAAAATCATTCCTTGTGAAATTTGCGCTTTTATGTTTGGTAAGCATGGATGCAAGCAGTATATTAAAGACTAAAGTTGCGATTTGGCTTCAAAGTTTGGTCCCTTTGTACTCCATCAGGCTATATGGTTAACTTTGAAATATATCAAGGAAAGAATCCTCGTTCAAACAAGGAGTATGAAGCGAAATTTGGAAAATGTGCCGCTCCTTTGGTGAGCATGATCGATGATTTTCCCGATACGTTGAAAGCATTGCCTTTTTCGTTTTATTTTAACAATCTTTTTACGAGTTATCCTTTATTGGAATATTTAAAATCATGCGGGTATAATGCAACAGGAACCATTCGCGAAAATCGTATTCCAGCAAGCTGTCCACTGGCACATAAAAAAGATTTATTAACTATGCAAAGAGGTCAATCCGAATCGATAATGGTAAAGCGCACGGGCATTCGCTTGGTGAAGTGGAAGGACAATAATATTGTGTTATATTGTCCACCACCTTTGGTAAAAAACCCAAATCAATGGCGCAGCGATATTCGAAGGAGACCAGAAGCAAGATAAGTCCCCTTCCTGCCGCCATCACGGAGTATAACAAATATAGTGTGGAAAGTCGTCGTTTCGACCAAAATGTGGCCCAATATCGAATCGCGTATAAAGGGAAAAATGGATGGTCGAGCATTTTCACTTGGCTACTTGATGCATGTATTCAAAATGCTTGGCAGCTTCATCGAAAATTACAGCCAAAATGCCACAGCTTGAATTTCGAAGACAATTGGCAGTTTACTACTGCAAGCACCACGGTACCAAAGCCAATCTTCGGTCCAATGTCAAGCCATAGATACGCCCTAACAATCTGGCCGAGTGGAACACACCCTCCGGTATGATCGGTGGGAATCTGTAGTCCCATCAAATCGTAGGCGTTGTGCTGGGGATCGTTGCAAAGTAAATGGTCAATGCGTCAATTGCTTTGCAAACTATCACACAAAAACTTAAATAGCTATACTATAAAACTAACTTTTATTGTCCAAAAATTCCTCTTTTTGTTAAATCGAATATCAATGCCTTATTTTTTTATAAAACACTTAATTGCATTTTTTATTTTGAATATCAACAAAAATAAACCCGTTTAACTTTAAAAAAAACCAGTACCCTACACGACCCACGGTCTTTTGGTAACGTGTTTTTCCCATTTTCCGGAAAAGTGTCAACATCAAATGAAAAATTAACTTCATTTTCGTGCTCAGAAGATCAAAATACAAATGGACTTATTTTAACAAAATCTAGAAAAAAAATAGTTCTGGGCATTACCGGGTTAAGGGCCAAGAATATAATAGTTTCATCAAAATCGGAGACGGTCATAAAATCGAGCTTGACACTCGTGCTCCCTCCTGCATTCGCATAGTGACCTGAAATGAAATATATTGTGTGTCTTTTTTCCACACCTTTGGAAAAATCCAAACTTTGCGCAAAGGCTTTGTTTAGGAGACCAAAAATTCGCAAAGTTTACCCAACTGGGCGTCGATAAAATTAGAGTGTAACCTCGTTTCCACAAAATGACTTTTCACGTTTCGTTTTTTAAATTTTTCTCGCGTCGTTACCATATGGTATCCGTGGGTCGTGTAGGGTACTGGTTTTGGGATAAGGAAAAAAACCATTTTTTTTTTCTTTTTAAAGCATTTCTGTGTTTAGCTATTTTCTAAGAAATGAAAAATACTAAACTGCGACAACGCGCACGTGCACAGTTAAGTGTAAATAAAACAAGCATATGTACAATGTACATATGTACATATGGCATGAAACAAAAAAACTGTTCTTACGGCTGCGATCGACGATCAAGTTGTAGCCGACCGCGGTAGATGTTTAGACATATTTAGCTTTTTATTTCAAATTGGAAGACATTTAGTCATTTCATTTATAATAATTTATCTATTTTTTCATCCAGCAATTCAAACCATGTTTTTTAGTTTTGTTTTGAAGGTCAAAAAATGCATTTTGACCACATTTTTTTGAAAGTGTATAATTTGAATTCCTTTTTAAATTTTGCCGTTTTTAGTGGTTTATCATTGCAACAAGTATTAGATTATCTTGAAACTTTAAGTAGTGGCGATGATGTGGTTGACGTACCAACTGCAATATACATCGAGCCACCAAATGATGGCAATATATCTGGTGAGGATGATGCGGAAGAGGAATCTGGTGGTATACCAGACAATGTTTGCCCCGCTCAACTAAAAAGCGGCTGCAAAATTGTGTTTAGTAGTGGTCGACATATTCAAACTTTCGACGTTGAGGAAGATGAACTAAGAGGTATGTTGGTTACCAATTTTAGCTCATGCATACTTTAATTATTTACTTATTAAATTTTTAGCTCAAAATGATTTCAATGATTTACTCGAATATCTTGAGGATATCTTTCGAGACGAACAAACATCAACATCAACAAAAACAAGTTCGACCGTGTAAAAAACGACTACGTAAGGTGCAGCAAAAGCATCAAATATTGAAATTGCCTCCAGGAAATAAAGCAACAACATTCGAATAGGTAAAAGACGATGCTCCATCTCTTATACCAATATTTCCTGATGAAAATTACGCCGACTGCCGTGGTATTCTGCCTCATCAGCAGTTTGAAAAGTTTTTTGATAACGACCTTCTAACTCACATAAGTGAACAATCTGCACTGTATGCGATCGGAATGAATAAGCCTAATCCCAATATAACAGTCGAAGAGCTTCGGGCATTTATCGGCATATTAATTATAACAGGCTTCAACTATCACGCTTGCTTTAGAAATTTGTGGAGCCAAGATGAAGACATTCGCAACAATCTCGTTAGCAACACCATGCGTCGAAGTAGATTTCAAGAAATCCTACAATTTCTTCACTTCGAAGACAACTCTAAAGCATCTTCTCGAGAAGGCCTTAATCCCGATAAGATGTGGAAATTACGTCCAATCACCGACCATCTCAAAGCCAAAATGATTGAAAATTTTCATGCCGAGCAAAATCTCTCATATGATGAAAGCATGATCGCTTATTTTGGTAAGCATGGATGCAAGCAGTATATAAAAGACAAACCGTTGCGATTTGGCTTCAAAGTTTGGTCCCTTTGTACTCCATCAGGCTATATGGTTAACTTTGAAATATATCAAGGAAAGAATCCTCGTTCAAACAAGGAGTATGAAGCGAAATTTGGAAAATGTGCCGCTCCTTTGGTGAGCATGATCGATGATTTTCCCGATACGTTGAAAGCATTGCCTTTTTCGTTTTATTTTAACAATCTTTTTACGAGTTATCCTTTATTGGAATATTTAAAATCATGCGGGTATAATGCAACAGGAACCATTCGCGAAAATCGTATTCCAGCAAGCTGTCCACTGGCACATAAAAAAGATTTATTAACTATGCAAAGAGGTCATTCCGAATCGATAATGGTAAAGCGCACGGGCATTCGCTTGGTGAAGTGGAAGGACAATAATATTGTGTGTATATTGTCCACCACCTTTGGTAAAAATCCCAAATCAATGGCGCAGCGATATTCGAAGGAGACCAGAAGCAAGATAAAGGTACCCCGTCCTTGCGCCATCACGGAGTATAACAAATATATGTGTGGAGTCGATCGTTTCGACCAAAATGTGGCCCAATATCGAATCGCGTATAAAGGGAAAAAGTGGTGGTCGAGCATTTTCACTTGGCTACTTGATGCATGTATTCAAAATGCTTGGCAGCTTCATCGAAAATTACAGCCGAAAATGCCACAGCTTGAATTTCGAAGACAATTGGCAGTTTACTACTGCAAGCACCACGGTACCAAAGCCAAATCTTCTGGTCCAATGTCAAGCCATAGATACGCCCAACAATCTGGCCGAGTGGAACACACCCTCCGGTATGATCAGGTGGGACATTTTGTGGTCCCATCAAATCGTAGGCGTTGTGCTGGGGATCGTTGCAAAGTAAATGGTCAATGCGTCAATTGCTTTGCGAACTATCACACAAAAACTTAAATAGCTATACTATACAAACTAACTTTTATTGTCCAAAAATTCCTCTTTTTTGTATAAATCGAATATCAATGCCTTATTTTTTTATAAAAACACTTAATTGCATTTTTTTATTTTGATATCAACAAAAATAAACCGAGAATTTACTTTAAAAAAAACCAGTACCCTACACGACCCACGGTTATCATATGGTAACGCTAGTTTTTCGCATTTTCCGGAAAAGTGTCAACATCAAATGAAAAATTAACTTCATTTTCGTGCTCAGAAGATCAAAATACATAAATGGACTTATTTTTAACAAAATCTAGAAAAAAAATAGTTCTGGGCATTACCGGGTTAAGGGGCCAAGAATATTCTGATAGTTTCATCAAAATCGGAGACGGTCATAAAATCGAGCTTGACACTCGTGCTCCCTCCTCATCCCATAGTACCTGAAATGAAATTTTCGTGTCAAAATTTTTATCTCAGAATTTGATAAAACTTTGCGCAAAGGCTTTTGATTTAGGAGCCAAAAATATTCTGCAAGTTTCATCAAAATCGGAGACGGTCATAAAATCGAGCTTAACACTCGTGCTCCCTCCTCATCCCATAGTACTTTTCACGTTCGTTTTTTAAATTTTTCTCGCGTCGTTACCATATGGTATCCGTGGGTCGTGTAGGGTACTGGTTTTGGATAAGGAAAAAAACCATTTTTTTTTCTTTTTAAAGCATTTCTGTGTTTAGCTATTTTCTAAGAAATGAAAAATACTAAACTGCGACAACGCGCACGTGCACAGTTAAATGTAAATAAAACAAGCATATGTACAATGTACATATGTACATATGGCATGAAACGAAAAACTGTTCTTACGGCTGCGATCGACGATCAAGTTGTAGCCGACCGCGGTAGATGTTTAGACATATTTAGCTTTTTATTTCAAATTGGAAGACATTTAGTCATTTCATTTATAATAATTTATCTATTTTTCATCCAGCAATTCAAACCATGTTTTTTATTTTGTTTTGAAGGTCAAAAAATGCATTTTGACCACATTTTTTTGAAAGTGTATAATTTGAATTCCTTTTTAAATTTTGCCGTTTTTAGTGGTTTATCATTGCAACAAGTATAAGATTATCTTGAAACTTTAAGTAGTGGCGATGATGTGGTTGACGTACAAACCGCAATATACATCGAGCCACCAAACGATGGCAATATATCTGGTGAGGATGATGCGGAAGAGGAATCTGGTGGTATACCAGACAATGTTTGCCCCGCTCAACTAAAAAGCGGCTGCGAAATTGTGTTTTGTAGTGGTCGACTATTCAAACTTTCGACGTTGAGGAAGATGAACTAAGAGGTATGTTGGTTACCAATTTTAGCTCATGCATACTTTAATTATTTACTTATTAAATTTTTAGCTCAAAATGATTTCAATGATTTACCCGAATATCTTGAGGATATCTTTCGAGACGAACAAACATCAACATCAACAAAAACAAGTTCACCGTGTAAAAAACGACTACGTAAGGTGCAGCCAAAAGCATCAAATATTGAATTGCCTCCAGGAAATAAAGCAACAACATTCGAATGGGTAAAAGACGATGCTCCATCTCTTATACCAATATTTCCTGATGAAAATTACGCCGACTGCCGTGGTATTCTGCCTCATCAGCAGTTTGAAAAGTTTTTTGATAACGATCTTCTAACTCACATTAGTGAACAATCTGCACTGTATGCGATCGGAATGAATAAGCCTAATCCCAATATAACAGTCGAAGAGCTTCGGGCATTTATCGGCATATTAATTATAACAGGCTACAACTATCACGCTTGCTTTAGAAATTTGTGGAGCCAAGATGAAGACATTCGCAACAATCTCGTTTGCAACACCATGCGTCGAAGTAGATTTCAAGAAATCCTACAATTTCTTCACTTCGAAGACAACTCTAAAACATCTTCTCGAGAAAGCCTTAATCCCGATAAGATGTGGAAATTACGTCCAATCACCGACCATCTCAAAGCCAAAATGATTGAAAATTTTCATGCCGAGCAAAATCTCTCATATGATGAAAGCATGATCGCTTATTTTGGTAAGCATGGATGCAAGCAGTATATAAAAGGAAAACCGTTGCGATTTGGCTTCAAAGTTTGGTCCCTTTGTACTCCATCAGGCTATATGGTTAACTTTGAAATATATCAAGGAAAGAATCCTCGTTCAAACAAGGAGTATGAAGCGAAATTTGGAAAATGTGCCGCTCCTTTGGTGAGCATGATCGATGATTTTCCCGATACGTTGAAAGCATTGCCTTTTTCGTTTTATTTTGACAATCTTTTTACGAGTTATCCTTTATTGGAGTATTTAAAATCATGCGGGTATAATGCAACAGGAACCATTCGCGAAAATCGTATTCCAGCAAGCTGTCCACTGGCACATAAAAAACATTTATTAACTATGCAAAGAGGTCATTCCGAATCGATAATGGTAAAGCGCACGGGCATTCGCTTGGTGAAGTGGAAGGACAATAATATTGTGTGTATATTGTCCACCACCTTTGGTGAAAATCCCAAATCAATGGCGCAGCGATATTCGAAGGAGAGCAGAAGCAAGATAAAAGTACCCCGTCCTTGCGCCATCACGGAGTATAACAAATATATGTGTGGAGTCGATCGTTTCGACCAAAATGTGGCCCAATATCGAATCGCGTATAAAGGGAAAAAGTGGTGGTCGAGCATTTTCACTTGGCTAGTTGATGCATGTATTCAAAATGCTTGGCAGCTTCATCGAAAATTACAGCCGAAAATGCCACAGCTTGAATTTCGAAGACAATTGGCAGTTTACTACTGCAAGCACCACGGTACCAAAGCCAAATCTTCTGGTCCAATGTCAAGCCATAGATACGCCCAACAATCTGGCCGAGTGGAACAGACCCTCCGGTATGATCAGGTGGGACATTTTGTGGTCCCATCAAATCGTAGGCGTTGTGCTGGGGATCGTTGCAAAGTAAATGGGCGTACAGCTTGCAAAAAATGTGACGTTGGACTTTGCGTCAATTGCTTTGCGAACTATCACACAAAAACTTAAATAGCTATACTATACAAACTAACTTTTATTGTCCAAAAATTCCCCTTTTTTGTATAAATCGAATATCAATGCCTTATTTTTTTATAAAACACTTAATTGCATTTTTTTATTTTGATATCAACAAAAATAAACCGAGAATTTACTTAAAAAAAACCAGTACCCTACACGACCCACGGTTACCATATGGTAACGCTAGTTTTTCGCATTTTCCGGAAAAGTGTCAACATCAAATGAAAAATTAACTTCATTTTCGTGCTCAGAAGACCAAAATACATAAATGGACTTATTTTTAACAAAATCTGGAAAAAAATAGTTCTGGGCATTACCGGGTTAGTAGAGGACTTCCCCTTATTTGCCACTGGGTAGTGTTTGTGTACACTCGAGTGTGTGGATTAGATTTGGTTTGAATCAAACCCTTTAGTACAACAATCGTAATGTCTCGTGTGCGCATGAGTTCAACACGAGCATGTTGTGCGCTAAACTCGAGTTCTTTTCATACACTCTGTTCGGTTTCGAGTGTTTTTAAGTCGTGCATACCCAATAAACTCGAGTGCATCTCGAGTGTGTTATCTACGTTTTTCTACAGAAAAATATGTATGAGAGAGCTGCAACGCACACGGAACTTTGGTGTAAATTAGTCATATTTGAGCAGGCCCACATATGTACATACGCACATACACCTTTATTCTCCGCATTTGACTCTGATATTTTCCCCTTGTTCTGTTTCTATACCCATAGAACTCGAGTTGAACTCGAGTTTGAGTGGTTTTTTCGGATCAGTTTGCGTACAAACCTGCAATGAGAGTCTGAATACACGTACAACAAAATTCGAGTTAGGTGCTCGAACTCGAAAATAAGATTTCGCGTGTGCAACTCGATCGAACACATAGCTGCGGAGTTTGATATTCGACGTGTTCTGAATTTTCAGCAAGGGTGTTCGAACATGCTCGAGCACACTCAAAGCAGTTCTCTGGTCTGTACGCATGCAAAGACTCAAGAAACGAACGTAAAAACAGTGAATAATGCGTTTCAAAAAATATTTGTTTTGAATTAATTTTATGAATAGAAACCACTTACCGATTTTAATTGTTATAGTCTCAAAGAACTCGTCATATATTGAGGTTTGCGGCATTTAAATCGAAAATTTATTTTTTTCTACTAGGGTCATTATTTGGCCAGTTAGGGGATGGAACCCAAAATTCAGTTTTACAAAAAGGTAATAATTATAACATATTAAAACATACCAAAAACGAATTCAATATTCTGCATATTAGGCTGGTTTAAAAGGTAATTTTGTAAATTTTTAGAATATATATACTGAACATGCTCGTTCTTGTTCCTACGGCATCTATATTATAGATTGAAGTTCGTGAGGCATATTTCTTTAATTTAAGCCTATTTTTGTATTGGGACCCCCCTAAGGAGGGGAGATAGAAGGTGGGTGTGTTTGAAGAAAATAATTGGGGTAAAAAAATAATGGGGTTCGGTCATATATATCATCCTTCTAGGAGGGATTTGACTGTAATGACAGCCATTTTGTATGAAACTGTGATAAAATTAAGGTAATTTTGTACGGGTGACCCCCTAAGGAGGGGAGATAGGGTATCAGTATGTTGAAAAAAAATGTTAGGGGGACAAGGTTGATAGGGGTCGGTCATATATTTGGCTCCTCTAGGGGCACTCTGGGGCAAATTACGACGGTGGGGGTAAAATTTATAAAAATATTTTTTTTGTATGGGAGCCCCCTTAAGGAGGAGAGATAGGTGGCATATTTGTTCAGAGAAAATATTTGGGAAAAAAAATAATGGGAGTCGGTCTAATATTTTACCCCTCTAGGAGCGACTCTGGGACAGTTATAAAGCATTTCATGGATTTTTTCTCGTTTTAACCCATCTTTGACCCCGATGAGGAGCCATTTGCTGACACCCCACCCTCCCCATTTTTTGGCACATGCATTTTTATACCAAACCTCACAAAATAAGAGGTAACAGCGTATCGAAAACTTGTTACTAAGAATCTCCATACAACACTATGTCACCCCTAACCGACACGGGTTAATCAGTGCAATTGGTAAAGCATCTAATTGGCTGTTCGGCGTAATGAATGACGATGACCGAAAATTTTTTTTTCCAAGAAATTAATACCAAGAATTTTAAAAACAGAGAACGAATTTAAGATCTAACTTCTCACCAAAACATTCCCTAAGGAGTAAGCGGCACCGCTTTTTTACTGCTTTCCGGAGGGGTATGCGTGATATATTTCTGTATTCAAAAAGGGAAATTCAAAGTGGAAAATCAATTAACTATCCATGACGCACACCCTATAAAACGAAGAGAAACCATCCGAAAACTTAAGAAACTCTTCAGAGCGCAGAAGGAATGTTCTTTCAATGTATAAACAAACAAAAAATTTCAAAAAACCAAAATCAAAAAAATTCAATAAAAAAAAAAACAAAACCAAAAAATTAAAAAATTTTTTTTTCTTTGGTTAAAATTAAAAAAAATATATTTATATACATATACCCAGCACATTTACGAGACAACGTGCGACGAGTGTAAGGACCATGCGCCTGAGATTAGTAGAAACTAAAAACTTTATTAAATCATCGACGCATTGTGGCCATTCACGCAATATTAAATCCACGAGCTTACAGAAAGCCTAAGAAACAGGTATAATTAAGTAAATTCTACTAGAAGATGGCATTGGAACAATTCACCAAAAAGGGGCAACAAATCCCCTTTAAGCAACTTAAACGCTCAGCGTCTGGCCTGCCAGCGCAGCGAAACGCGTAGCAAGAGACTAGCCGCTGCTAAAACGAAAACAACATCAACAAGTGCAGCGTAGGCATACCGGCAGGGGAAGATCGAAAATAAGCTGATGCAGAAACAATATCCAATATTGCTCGATCAGCAATATTAATCTTTTTAAGCGAAGCTTCGATCTATGGAAGAGGACTTGCGGTTTTTAATCGAAAAGTGAACAATTAGATCTTAACTTTGTCGAACCTACTTACGAGCCCGGACGACAAAGTGTGGAATTTAGTGTAGCTGGGGATAAGGGCAGTTAAGTAAGCCGGAATAAGATTGTCATATGGGCATTTCCACAGAAATGTCAACCACAACTTAAAAATTTTATGCGCTTCTAAGTCAAATTTTTTTTATATATTAGAATACTCTTATACATGAAGCTTTAATTCTGAAAGTTTTAATATCTTACATAATATTTAAACCCAAAAAAACCTTGTCTAAACTTGTGGCGAAATTTTTCGATAATCTTGATTTAATTTTTGTATGAACATTTTATAAGCCTAAGATGGCTGGTTAAAAGGAATAATATTGGGTAAAATTTGGTCTAATTATTTTGAATGTTAGCCTCACTATGCTAAGAGAGCGCTTGCATATGAAATAACTGTAAATTTTTTATATTGTTCTTATGTCTATTTTTATGTCGCGTGAGTTACGAATATATGTTATTTTGACCAGTGTGATTATAAAAAAAATTTCAGAACAAGATCGTTTTCAGCAAAAGAGAGAATAAGTTCAACAACTAAAAGTGATTTAAAAAAAATCCTTTATATTTTGTTAACATATCTGTTATTTGCTGTTGAAATTTGTCGCGTGAGTTACGGTAAGAGCAAATTCGAGTACGAAAGCTTCAACAATATTTAATGTTTTTTTATTTTGGGCAAAAAGATGGAAAAGAAAGAGAAAAAAAAACAAGGTCAAAGAAAGGATGAAGAAGTGGAGATCGAATTTAAGAAAAGATGATGGAAATTGGAGAGATTATAGGAAGACACAAACGGTCAAAATTCGTAATATTGTGGGAATAAAAAATAATCATTAATTTTCATTTGTCAACAAAAATAGTATTGCAGTTGCCAAAACCTTTTATTCAAAAAAGCATAACATTAAGATATAGACGTGTAGGTAGGTATGTAGGTTGAAGTGGCTGCCACTTAGGCCTTTATTCGGCCCATTGTGATACCAAGGAGGTTTTCTTGTGTTTGTGAGTGTATGTCTTATTATGTAGTGTGCCCCTTACATGCGATTTATGAAAAACTAGTGCTAGGCTTGGAACATTACACTCCGTTTGGCCTGTGCCGGGAATCGAAACTCGGAACCTGGGAGCAAGAGCAAAGCATGCATCCCCTACGCTATCCCAGAGCCACTATAGACGTGGAAGTGTAATATGAATCTTTGATTGATGGTTTTTATCTTCTTAAATTTTTTAATTAACTTTTTTTTTTTGTTTTTTGGTAATAAAATACATTTTTGTTATGTTATTTAATATTTAATAAAACAAAACTTTGTTTAAAAGCTAAACTTTCAATATTTGAACATTAATTTTCTTAACGGACATTTTGTCGCTTGAGTTATGTCGCGTGAGTTATGTCGCGTGAGTTAGGGCAAGTATTTTTTAAAAGCTCAATATTTTATTGAACACCCAAAATTGATTGGCTAAGTTGGTTTATTATAAAATTTCACAGCTTTCTAATTATTTCAAATTTAAAAAAAAGGCAAGTTGTGTACGAAAAATTCGCAAAATTTTCAACTTGTAACTTTGCTTGTAAAACGCACTTCATTTTTTTGTCGCGTAAGTTACGAAAACATTTAACATTGCTATTCTAAGTTAGTTGTTGCAAGGAAAATTTTGATAGACCATACCGTTAGTACTTCTACCAGGATATATGTACATTGTAATTTTTTTATACCTTTATTACATAAACTTTCGAGTAAGCAAGCCTTGAAGTCGTACGCCTGTCGCGTGAGTTACGATGGAAATGCCCATATATAAAAAGAAATAAAATGAAGAACACTTGAAATTGAAGTCGATGGCGTTTTTATTTGTGGTCTTTGCTTAGACACTCATCCCGAGCACACAACATTTATGGCGCCACCGGTAGGATGACGCAACGAGCATATGAATAAAGGAAACAGAATTAAAATGTCGTTGGGGCCAATCGAATTGATTTTGGTTTCTTGTGTTTGTTCCAGCGAATGCTGGTAGAAACATCACCGGCTTAACTGTAACTGAATTTTGGTTTTGTGTTCTGTTGTTGAATTTATGTCATTCTTTTAATTGAAGAAAAAAGAAGTACAGGTTGGGTTTCGTTGCTTGTGTTTTGACTAAAATTATTATTTTCAAAGAAATATTGCCTTGTCGTTTCTTAACAAAAGAAATCAACTGACGCACCTCATCTGAAATCATATAAGTTTTTAATTAATTCCAGGTAAATGAAAAACAAAAAGAAATAATTAATCGGCACTTAGTGCGAAATGGTTTTTTTTTTTCATTACGTTGCTCTTGCGTACCCGTCCGAACATAAACGCTAAACAAGAGACAATCGCGTCCTTTTCCTTGCTACAGGAAAAGAGAAAATAATGCGAAAGAGTACGGTATAGGAAGGGCGTCGGTCACACTTACACACCACACATATCACATCGTATATACACAAACTCTACATCTCACCAGTAGGGATGTGCATCGCTTGATGGGAGGCACACACACACAAATCAAAACACAAACTCACCCTTTAACTGATCCAATGAAAATTGAAAAATTGGACCTCCCTTTGTTTATGTTATTTTTTCCAATTTAATAATAAAAAAAAAAGTAGTTGGCTGTTTGGAAATTTTTTTCGAAGGACTTTTAATCAGTTAATCACTCACTCACTGTCCCAAAACTTAACCAAATTTTAAATTTTGGATTTTTCCGCGCGCGGTTTCTATTTATGTTTGGCACTCCGGCCAACCCAACCCGAGATGTTCTGAAAGCAGCGTTATGGCTCACGCAGTCGAAACAGCGCTGACATCACTTATTTATACCTAGGCAATAGAGTTACACCTAAATTCCACCAAACGAATAGCGAATTCTTGTTTTAAAATTAGAATTTGTTTTTCTAATCGAACCAATAAATTTTTTTTGTTATGGAAAGTGGAATATAATAAAAATTAAAGTGTTAATATACATACATATACGGAATTCAATATGTATTAATGCAAAGACTGTATATATACAGGGTGATTCGCATAAGGTTGTACATCCGAAGGTTGTAAAAGAGGTGGTCAAGACAAATGAAAAAGAAAGTTTTTCACATGTTTTTATTTTGCAGTCCATTGTGGTGTGAAAAAGGTCTTTAAGCCATACTTTTCTATTTTATTTTCAATAATGCTGTAAATTTCCTTTAAATCCGTAAAACAAACTTTAAACCTTATTAGCGGTGTAACCTCAGGAAACAACGAATTTCAAAGTCATCATGAATTTTTTTTACTAAGCTCCGAAATCTTAGAACACAATAATTTAGAAAAATTCAATATTTTTTTTAAATAAGACTTTTTCTAACGACTAATACGTCGATATGATTTTTGCGACCATTAACTGCACCAAACTGCTTTGCATCTGGATAAGGGTACCGTTGCTGAAACTCTAAACAAGCTTGCCTTTGATTTCATTTACAGAATCCTTAAACTAAATTTTCTAAGATTTCTGATCTTATTAAAAAAATTTCATGATGATTTGGAATTTCGTTGTTTTCTGAGGTTAAATCGGTAATAAGGTATAAAGTCTTGAGATTATGATATTCAAGCTATCTCAAAGTCTGTCCCAATTTATGTAAAGAATGCAAAGCTAACTAGATAAAATTTTGCAAATGAAAACACAAAAAATGACAGCACGTTTGGCAAAAATATGAGTGTTTTGAAAAATTGTGCCAGGAATTTGAACGGGTTAACCAAGCGTACACTTGAAATTCATAATTTTTTATATGAAGAAGAAGTTGACATAAGGCATCTCTCCGGAACTCACTTAGCAAATTACAATCTTTTTTTAATCGATGGCTATTTCTTCTACCAAACTAGCGACCCAGATTTCATGGCGCATAGGGGCGTTGGTATATTTTCATTCAGGCAATAACACTTTGCGTAAAAATAAGAGGAAAAAACCTCATTTAACCGGCGATTTATTGCCCACCCCGCTTCATCATAATTAAAAAACTGTTCTTAGATTTCCTTGAGCCATTAGAAGATAAGTTAATAGCAGCAGGAGACTAAAACAAAACATACTTGTTGGAGCTCCAGAACTTGCAGGCCTAAGAGCCAACAGTTAAACAAGGCAATCATGAATAAAATCAACCCTCTGGACTTTGTATCTTCTAGGCAGCCTTCTAACTGGCCAACAGATCTCCAAAAAAACGTGACCTCTTAGACTTCGGAATTACTAAGGGTATTGCAAGAGAACTTATTACAGCAAAAGCAACAACTGACGTGTCCGCAGATCATTCCCCTGCTGTATACCTTGTACACCAGTATCCAAAAGATCTTGAAGGCCCCCTTAGCCTAACGAAATCAGGGACTAACTGGTTAAAATATAAAAAAAATACATGCTGTGAGTTACAACATACGAGTACTCACTGTGTTACCTAGCGTACACAAATCAACAGAAAGAGTCAACCGTTTTTGCAAGACGAGCAAATTAAGGGAAAAAGCGAATAGAAGAAATGCAACGACCGAAGACGATGTCGCAATATCGTCACCAAAACAGAAATTGGAACTTGAGTGCAGAAGTTGGTCAACAATTATGAGAACGACGACCTACGTCAACACCAGCTGAAATAGGAAGCTATAGCCAACAGAGATATTGGGCAATAGTCGATTTATCAATAAGAAAATATGCTGGACTTGGCGAGAGAGTGCAGCCTAAGCACTTTTTTTCTTATAAAATTGAAGCAACAATTGTGACAGGACGATTCATGATCATGTATTCAAAGTCTTAACTCCGGTGCACGTACTCACCCAAGGGCCACGACAGCTGAGCGTAGACTTAATTGATAGATAGGGAATTATGGAAGTCCTTTCGCATAAAATAGGAGATAGAGTAGTATCAAAACACTGTAATTGTAACCATAAATAGTATAATAAAAGGACTGAATTGGATTTCCTGTGTCCTGATTTTTATTTATATTGGATATTCAAGTATGTGTTTTAGCCTGGAGAAGCCAGACTAATACCTTTCCTTAATAACCGCAACATTTTGGCGCAGCCGGTATTCGTCCTAATTTCGGTTGGATTCGAGTCAAGGATCAGAATTTTTAAGAAAATATCCTTATGCGTTTGTGCGGTGTGGCATATGAAAATAAGAGTTAAGTAAAGCGGACCCTTTTTTTGATTTTAAACTTGACAAAATCAGACCCGGGTGACCGAAGCTCGAACATTCATGTTTCTTGCAGCGCAGGCGGATGCGGTATTTAAATCGAAGTAGGTATCCAGGAGTAACGTTTATTCGTGCTCTGCCGGTACTCCTTTGCAAAAATTTTAATACCGTAAAAAAAAATTTTCAATAATTTTAATAGAACGGAACAGTGCGATTCATGAGTCCAAAAGCATAAAAACAAATAAGTAATAAAATCAACGGTAGCAGATTCATCGCTGGCAATACATTGAGAAAAACGTTATTGTTATATATGTTACATAAGTATGTAGAACTAAGCATGCCTATGTTACCCTACTATTACCCTACTATTACCTTACCTTTTATACTTACCACTCATATGTTAACTAATTATAAGTACGTGTTATAATATACAGTTGAATTATAGAACTCGAATAGTGCATACATGCTTTCTCGTCACCTCGGGACATAACATAAATGGCGACGATTCGGTAAAAATCTTATGTTAATACATAAATTGAAAAAGCGTGTGCGTTAAAACAAACGTTGTAAATACAACAAAACGAAAAACAATTATAAAACCAAAAATCCACATAAAAACATTGAATGTGATTTTTACAATTAAAAACGTGCCTAATCTACACAAACACATATGTACTTATATATGGCCAAACGTGTATAATATACAACATAGAAACCAGAAGCATTTAAATAATAAAGACCTTAAAGTCAAATTGAGAAAAATAAAAAAATAAAAAAATTACGGTAAAACAAAAAAATTTCAGACATCAGAATATTTAGTGCCATGCCGAACGAAAATAGTGGTACAGTTACGCTCATCCAGGCTAACAACATGCCTGGACATACACTTTTGTGAAATAAATTGCACAGAAGATAATATAAAAAAGGCTACTTTGCTAAAATCAATTGGAACGGTACCGTATGGCATATTACACAGCTTATGCAGCCCTAAATCGCCTGTTTCCTGCACTTATAAAGAGTTGTGCGGGATGTTAAACACACATTTCACACCACCATCGATCATTTTTAGAGAGCGAAAGAGATTTCACACTGCTACAAAAGGAGAAAGCGAGACGGTTTCGGATTGGTATGCACGCATAAAGCAATTGGCGCTTAACTGTAAAGTCGGAACACATTTGGAAGCATTCTTACTTGACCGATTTGTCATTGGACTTCCAGAGAAAATCTACGAACGACTTTGCGAAGAGGACGAAAAGCTTTCATTGGAAGACGCATTGCGGAAAGCACTCATCAAGGAAACGAAATCTTCTAGTAAGAGCGACAACAATTCGAATATCAATTATGTAAAGAAACATAAGTCTTCGACGAAATTCAACAACAACAGAAAGACCAGCAATGTTAATAACAGAAACAATAACAGCAACAGTAACAGCAATAGTAACAGCAGCAGTAACAGCAACAGAAACAGTAACAGCAACAACAACAGCAAATCAGATGTTAAGAAGAATTTAACATGCAATCATTGTGGATGGCGTAATCATCAATCTAAGGACTGCAGATTTAAGGAACACAAGAGTCACAACTGTGGCAAGGTTGGACATCTCGCATCCATTTGGCGTGGAAAATTATACTCTGTAAATTACGTATCACAATCTGACGTCTCTGATGATGAAAATGATATTAATTAAAATCCTAACTTTTGTATTTACAGTATCAATGGTGAAGATTCAACTGATCTTTATACAGTTTCCGTAGTTATGGAAGGTGTTCCCAGGAACATTACATGCGACACAGGAGCACCATGCAGTTTGATATCATCATTTTATTTAAACAAATGGCTAAATAATGTGAGTCTAAAACCATGTAACTCGACTTATGTAGATTATGGTGGCAATCAAATAGAGATAATTGGTGAATACTTTGCCGATGTAGAATACAATAATAAAACAAAATCTATCAGATTCGTAGTTACGAACACAAACAACCCCCCATTATTCGGTAGAGATTTCCTTAGAGCATTCAATTTTGGTCTACAGCAAATAATTTTTATGAATAGTACTCATGAAGTGCTAGAAAAACAAATAAAGAATGAATATCTTGAAGTTTTCAATAATGAAATTGGTTGTTATAAACTTGCCAAAATATTAGGTGTAGTAAAAAGAAATCCATTATTTTTCCAATAGATGGCGTTATTTATCTGCATCTCGCGTTGTATAAGTCCGATCGTGTTCCGCTAGGGGGCATTAGAAAGATGACAGTTCCTACTAAAAAAGCTTTTTTGACACTTTTTTGATTGATTGATTCAGTTTTGTTTGAGAGCTTGTCAAAGATGGACATCAGCAAAGAGAAAATTCGCTATATTTTACAGTTTTTCTTCGATAAGGGAGAAAACGCAAGCCAGGCGGCTGAAAATGTGAATAGCGTCTATGGACCTGATACTGTAACAGCCAATCATGCGCAATTTTGGTTTCGTCGATTCCGTTCCGGTAACTTCGATGTCAAGGATGCACCACGCACTGGAAGGCCAATTGTCGAAAATGTCGATAAAATCATGGAAATTATCGAGTCCGACCGTCATGTTAGCACTGTTTCGATTGCAAAAGAGCTAAAGATTGCACAAAAAACCGTTTGGAACCATTTGAATAAGGCTGGATACACAAAGAAGCTCGATGTATGGGTGCCACACGAGTTAACGCAAAAAAACCTCATAGACCGAATTTCCATCTGCGAATCGCTGCTGAACCGCAACAAAATCGACCCATTTCTGAAGCGGTTGGTGACTGGTGATGAAAAGTGGGTCACTTACGACAACGTCAAGCGAAAACGGTCGTGGTCGAAACACGGTGAACCGGCGGAAACGGTGGCCACGCCAGGATTGTCGGCCAGGAAGGTTTTGCTGTGTGTTTGGTGGGATTGGCAGGGAATTATCTACTATGAGCTGCTCCCATACGGCAAAACTCTTAACTCGGAACTCTACTGTCAAAAATTGGACCGTCTGAAGGAAGCAATCGCCCATAAGCGGCCAGCTTTGGCCAATAGAAGAGGAATTGTGTTCCATCAGGATAACGCCAGGCCACACACATCGATAGTGACTCGCCAGAAGCTCCGGGAGTTTGGTTGGGAGGTTCTTCTGCATCCACCTTATAGTCCGGACCTGGCACCAACTGATTACCATCAGTTCCTGTCCATGGCGAACAATTTTGCTGGTGAAACATTCGCTTCAAGAGAGGCTTCTGAAATTCGACTGTCTCAATTTTTTGCTAATAGGAACGAGGGCTTCTATGAGAGAGGCATAATGAAATTACCTTTAAAATGGCAACAAGTTATCGAACAAAACGTCGCATATTTGACCTAAATCGGGTCATTCTAACTATCTTAAATAAAGCCCTCAATTTAATGCAAAAATAATGGATTTCTTTTTACTACACCTAATATCATTACCGATTTGTGAGAATACTAAGCCAATATTTGTCAAGCCACGTCCTATTCCTCTAGCGTGGAAAACCAAAGTAGAAAATAGTTTGCGAGAACTTATTAAAAACGACATTTTAGAACCGGTAGATAATTCTGAATGGGGAACGCCTTTGGTTCCGATTTTAAAACCAAACGGAGAATTACGTATATGCGGGTATTATAAAGTCACGATCAATAAATACTTATGCGATTTCAAATATCCTTTACCTTTAATTGACGAAATTTATGCGTCATTACAGGGTGGTGAACTTTTCACAAAACTTGATCTATCGAAAGCATACAATCAATTATTGTTAGATAATGAATCGCAAAGGCTTTGTACGTGGTCAACGCACATTGGCACCCTAAATATGAAAAGGTTACCCTTTGGTGTTAAACCAGCGGCAGCAATTTTTCAAAAGACAATGGAATCCTTGCTCCGCGATATTCCCCACACTGTTGTGTATCAGGATGATGTCACCGTCTCAGGAAGAAACATTTCTGAACACATTAAAAACCTTAAACTTGTTTTTAATCGACTATCTAAAGCGGGTTTAAAACTTAACGCTTCAAAATGTGCATTCTTTCAGTCGAAAATTTCCTATTTAGGATTTGTAATTGATAAAGATGGCCTCAGTAAAAGTCAAGAAAGAATAAAACCAGTTAAAAATGCACCCATTCCAAAAGACGTTTCAGAAGTACGCGCATTTCTAGGAATGGTTAATCACTATTCAAAATTTATCGATAAATTTGCAAAAAAAAATTTCTCCAATTTACAATCTTTTAAAGAAAAATGTAAAATTCAACTGGTATAGTGAATGTCAAAATGCTTATGAACAGATAAAAAAGGAAATAAATTCAGATAAAGTGCTAGTTCACTTTAACCCAAAACTGGCCATAATACTCACCACAGATGCCTCCAATAATGCAATTGCGGGTGTTCTTTCGCATCGATTCCCAAATTACGAAATCAAACCTATTGCATTTATTTCTAGATCTCTTTTGAAATCTGAAAAAAAAATACAGCACCTTAGAAAAGGAAGCTTTAGCCATAATATTTTCAGTTTCAAAGTTGAAACAATACCTCTTAGGAAATGAGTTTACTCTGAGAACTGACCATAAACCATTACTCACAATCTTTGGGTCTAACAAGGGTTTACCTTTAATGGCCGCAGCCAGAATACAGAGGTGGGCATTTCTATTATCTGGATTTAATTACAAGATCGAATATATTAAAGGTAGTTTGAATGATGCTGATATGCTTTCACGCATGCCACAAGCAGACATCAAAGATTCTAATAATGAAAAATCGTTTATACACTTCATTCAAAGTGAAAACAATCTATGTCTAGACTTCAAGGACATAGCACGCGAAACCAGACGAGACCCTTTATTGTCGAAAGTTTCGGATGCCGTATCTAAAGGTACGATAGCTGAACTGAAAGGTGATGAATATGTAGCATTCAGAAATAAAGCTTTCGAATTAACGGTAGACCAAGGATGTATCTTATGGGGATATCGAATAGTTATACCTGAAAAATTAAAGAATTTTGTATTGCAACAATTACATGAAACTCATTTAGGAGTAGTAAAGACAAAAGCAATGGCCAGATCTTACGTCTGGTGGCCAAAAATAGACAGACAAATAGAAGAACTTATAAAAAAATGCATTCCTTGTCAAGAAATTCTTCCCAGCCCTGAAAAAAGTGTTATTTTGCCATGGACACCCACTAGCGCAGTATGGCAACGAATTCACATTGACTTTGCGGGTCCAATAAATGGATTTTTCATATTCCTTTTGATAGATTCTCACTCAAAATGGTTGGAAGCTTTCAAAACGAAGGACAACACATCTGCATTTGTCATAGCAAAATTAAGGGAAACTTTTTGTCGATTTGGCATAGTCAATACCATAGTCAGCAATAATGGTAGACAGTTTGTATCCGAAGAATTCAAAAAATTTATTTATCAAAATCGCATCAGACACTTAACGACTGCACCCGAACATCCTTCAACGAATGGACAAATTGAAAATTTTGTAAGAACTATAAAAAAATCATTATATGCAGCAAGTAAAAATTCAAATGAATCAAACCCTGATATAACGTTAAATAGATTCCTAATGGACCATAGAAATACAAAACATTGTTCTACAAATGAAACCCCTGCAAAAATCTTTCTAGGCAGAGCTGTAAGGACAAGATTTGACTTATTGAAACCACCAACAGTTAAAGATGAGATCATTCAGAGTCAAGAAAAAAGTATTTTAAACTATAAGCGAAAAAGGTCAGTTGAGTCAGGGATGTGATAGTGGATCATAAAAATAGTTGGCAAAACATTAGGTTCTGCATCATTACATTTTTCGTATTGTCTGCTTATAAGTTAACCGGACGGTTTTGGTTTCTTCAGAAAAGTTGTTAATATTGAAAAGGAGAAACACTTTGCCGAGCAAATTTACCCAGAAAAGTGCATCCGGTGGCTATAAAATGCAAAAATGCCCACTTTTCACCGTTCTTGCGCGACACACATCTTGGGGGGTTGGATTTGATAATGCATCATGAAACTATTTCGGAAAACATTTAGTTCTGTATCATTCTTTTTTTCAAATTGGCTGCTTATAAGAGAACGAGAGGCCGTTTTTACAGTTTTTGCAACAACTTTGCTGAAGACAATATTCCGTACGGTTAACGCGGAAGAGCTTTGTCAAAATATCTAAAAAGTGATATAAATCGAATATGAATAAAAAAAAGTTGAAAAAAGGATTGATGCAGAACCTAATGTTTTTCTAAGTACATTTATGATCCACTATCACATCCCAGCCCCCAAAATGTGTGTCGCACTGTGCTATGGAACAAGAATTAGAAAAGATTAGAAAGAGTCTATTCTTCTTCTTCTGACGTCTTTAACTATCCCGGTCTATCCCGGGGTCCACAAAACGCGACCAGTTCCTCAATTTTTTTCTGTCCATTTTATTGTGTCCATCCAGCAATGTTTCGGACGCCCCCGTTTTCTGCAACCTTCAATTTCCAGTGTGTAGCCTTTACGTAGCGTCTACGGATGTCTACGTTTGGAACATGATGAAGACCAGTGAATGCGGATATCCAGCGAATCATCTTTGTTTCCATAACACTAAACTTTCTTTCTGCTACTTTCGTCGCTGTTAGGCATTCGGTACTATAAAGAGCGACTGGCCTGATGGCTGTGCGGTTAATTATAGATTTGAAGCGGTAACTTATCTTTTAATCGCACATAACACCAGTCGTTGAACGCCACTTGAGCCAAGCGGCGTTAATTCTCTCAGTTACTTCGCGAGTGATCGCCCCGTCAGCAGAAAGTGTCGACCCAAGATATTTAAGTTTTTCCGTCCTTGGTATGTCAGCTATATTTATTTTGATGGTCCCCGCTTCGCAATTGTCTCTTGTCATGTATTCTGTTTTCCCGGCATTCAAACGTAGTCCAAACATAGACAATCTATCATGCCAGTCTTGTACTTGTTGCTGCAAGTTGGTTTTATTGGTTGAGGCAAGAAGAACGTAATCTGCATATATTAACGTCCACGGAGGTGATATTGTTGGTCTTCGGTAATTGAATCCATAACTTATATGAACAAAAGTGGAGATAGAGCTGATCCTTGGTGAACGCCTACAGATATTGAAAAATGAGATGAAATTTCAGCAGCAGAATGTACTAGACTTTTGGGATTTGCATACAGAAGTTTAACCAACATAATAAGTTCTTCCCGGACTAAGTGTTTTCTCGAAGCATACCAAATGAGATCATGAGGAGCGCGATCAAATGCCTTTTCTAAATCAAGGAAGGCCATATAAAGTGTTACTTGTTTTTCCCTGTGTTTTTTCATAAACAAGTCGAGCGGCATAAATTGGATCGGTGGTGCCACAGTTTTTAACGAACCCAGTTTGGTTTATCTTTAACCTGACTTTTTCACGAATTCGTTTATCTAGTACCCTTTCAAACACTTGAAGTGTGTGTGATATGAACAATCTGCTGGGCTACCTTTCTTTTTCCATATGCGTACGGATGTGCTCATTAGCCAGTCTGAGGGAACTCTCTTTTCCGTTACCATTTGGTTAAGTAATTCCAGTAACCAAGAGTTGAAGTCACCTGATTTCCAAATCTCAGCTGGTACAATATCTATACCAGTAGCCTTACCAATTTTTATTTTACTTATGGCCTCATCAACTTCGTCTAAAGTGATTCTTTGAATGGAACCAGATATCGCTTCTATAGTTGGTATGGGTGGGTGTGGGCACTCGTCTGTAAAATTTTTTTTTAAATAGTTTCGCCAGCGTTCACAACAATCTTTGCGATCTTAAGTAAGATGGCCATTTTCATCGTTGACTCGGTAAAACTTTTCAATGTCCTCAGTAAATCGTTGACGAGAGTTAGTAAGACGATAGATAAATTTTTCCCCACGAGTACTAAGGCGACCATAGAGCTCTTCAAAGTGTGCAGCTCTGGTGCATGCCACTGCTCTTTTACATGCCTTTCTTGCATCGAAGTACTTTTGCCAGTTTTCGGATGTTCTATTCCGTATAAAAATATGATAAGTTGCTTCTTTTCATCGACTTTCGATGGGACTTCATCAGTCCAAAGCCAGGTCTCCTTATCTATCTGTTTTCTGTCTGGTTTTGTTTTTCCATATCCAGTACTTCGAACGCTTTGGATGTGTTTTATACGTATATTCCAAGATTCCTCAACAGATGTTAGGGAAGATAGAGAAATCTTTGATCTAATTTCATCATGCCGTTCTCTAAATTTCCACCATTTCATTCTCTCAGGACCAATTACAAGATGTTTTATTTTCTTGGTGGATCAACACGAATGTCACATACAACAGGGCGGTGTTGTGAACCAATAGTCTCAGATGGTACTGCTTTTATGTCAAGAACAAGACAAAAAGATTATGGGAGTCAGCGAATGCAACGATTCGATCGCCATCATTGTTCTTAGTTCCGTAGCCCAGTTCTCCATGGCAAGAGTGACTCTCTGAGGTGCTTTCGACATGGCCATTAAGATCACCAGCAATTATCAAGAAATCCTCCTGTGGGACATCAAGGATAACTTCATAAAGGAGCTCCCAAAAAGAATCCTTATGTTGTTCCGGACAACCAGGCTGTGGAGCGTAAGAGCTGCAAAAGTGAATTTTCTTTCCGTTCGAAATAAGTAGAATGTTTATTAGGTGATCATATAGTCTTTAAACTTCAACTACCGTATCGCGAAATCTCTCAGAAATTAGAAAACCAACACCGTAACGAGTTATCGTGACACTATAATAAAATAACTTATAACCTTCACCAATGTTACGTGCTTGTGCTGCACTCCATCGGGTCTCCCGAAGTGCACAGATGTTGATATTTCTTTTTGTTAAACACAGCGTGAGTTTACTTGATCTACCGGTTAGGGAGGCAATATTCAGGCTCGCTACTCGAATTTTGTTAGAAGAACAAGGAGGGGTCGATTGGGGTCTTACGGTTTGTGGTACTACAGTCGGCCGTTCCCTAAGCCTGTAATTGTTAGTTAAGTAAGTGTTCATTATGTATTTAATGGGGCCCCAACTCGAAGCCGCTATATCTGTTCGAGTATGTAGTCATCTTTAAACGATCTCATGGTTATCTATGCAAATGCGAGGATGCCATGTGAAGGTTGGCACATACCCTTATGGGAAAATGTGCTCAGAGCCAGATCAGGTGCTAATAGGGACGAAGTCAACTTAGCCTACACCACCAACTTAATGGGGACGATCTTTGAACGTACTTCGAGATTTGCGAGTTTTAATGGGACGGACATTTTTTTTTTTTTGCACGTATTTTTATTATTGCATCCTCAAAAAACTTATGAACTTACAATATGTGAAAAGTCTTAATACTAGAATATACATATATATATATATATGTCGAATTCGAAGGATATCGGATACGTTATTTATTGTAAAGTATTGCGGGGAATCCCTATCATCAGGCCGATCTGACTTCAAATTCTCAAAATATGAATGAATAAATCTCGTTTTCTTTCTTCTCAAGAAAACATTTTTTTTCGTTTAATTCTTCGCCATTTTGATAGATTTTCCCTAAGTGTTTTCAACACTTGATGCCGAATTCATTGATTACTACGACACGGCCATACTGACAGATCACACGTCCTCGTGTGATTTGCCCTCCATTCAACGAGCTCGGCAATCCTGACCTGAACTCCTCACATCCCAATGCGAGTTATTTTAAGATCATGTTCTCACTCGAAGATTTTATTCTAGGTGGTTTCTACCAGACTACCGACCATCCTGACGAAGCACACGTCCCCGTGCGATGAGTTGTTTTGAAGACGCGATCGTGTTCCGTCACCTACGTGAGACAACCCACATGAACACTCTCGATAGTGTTCCGCCACCTACCTGTGGCAACTCCTCCGAACACTCTCACTAGTGTTCCGGCACCTACCTGTGGCAACTCATCCGAATACTCACCAGTGTTCCGCACCGCACGATCTTCCCAATTTCATGAATTAAATCAACACTTATGACAGAAGAATATTTTTATACAATAATAACTTACGAGGTTTGTACTATTTACACAACAATTTTATTTTTACATCCTCTAAACACATACGACGATCCCATTGTATTATCTTTTCAATCTTTGCCATCATCATTTAAAAAATTAGCATTATTAAATACTTTTCGTAAACGATCATGAGCATACTTATACGTTCTCTTGGAGTCAAGGGCTGTAATTGTATATCTTTCCCCCTCCAATACTTCTAAAATTTTGAAAGGACCCTTATATTTAGGGTCTAGCTTTGTTTGATTGAAATCCTCGTTTTGAATTAACACGAACTCCCCAACCTCGAACCTTTTAACTGTAGCCTTAGTCCTATCAAATCTGTCTTTATCATATTTTGCACTATTGTTAATTCGAACGATAGCCTGCTGTCGTGAGTCTTCAATATTTACCTCCGGCTCTGTGTCATCTACTGTCAACAAATTAAGAGGCCTCGCCACCCGCCCGATCAACAACTAAAGTGGACTACTTCTCGTAACCCGATTTATGGAGCAGTTAATAGCTAATTGTACTTTTGGAATTGCTTCTTGCCATGAACTTTCTTTGTCAGTTTCCACCACAGTTAGCATATTCTTAAGTGTTCCCATAACTTGCTCAACTTGACCGTTGGCGCGACTGCTTCCTGTAGCTATCAGGGGAAGATTAATACCATGTTTTTTACAGAACTCACGAAAGACCGAACCTGCAAAACAACGACCTTGATCTGCAATAATTCGTGTTGGTGGTCCAAATAAACTGAAGCCAAACGACACGGCCTCTTTACTACTCATCGAATCTATATTCAAAGTATGATGTAAAAGTACGAATTCTTTAAGAGCGTCAACCATGACAAATACATACTCCTTTTTATCGTTTTTCCCACTGAGTTTTCCTGTTGCGTCAATATGAATTGTATGCCATGGTACTGAAATCTTTGGAATGGGATGTAATTCCGCGTGGACCTTACCCGAATGTGATTTTGCAATCTTACACGTGGCACAGTTTTCAACAAATTTTTTTACACATCTAGCCATATGCTCAAACCAATAAAATGCATACAGCTTTTCTAGTGTTTTTTCTGTGCCTGTATGAATCAAGGACTCATGAACTGAGTTTATCACCGACCATTGAAATGCGTTTGGTATTTTTGGCAAACACCTGGTGCTACCATTTTGTTGAATTCTTCTATACAGAACTCCAGAGCGCACCTCAAATGTGTTGGCCATCTCTCTATCATGAAATTATATTTTTTTAAATTAAAAGAAAAACCTGCGTCCGACAAGAACTGCAATACTACTCGTATTCTCTCTAAAGATTCTACAATGTCTAAGGTACCTAAGATCATTATGTCATCCATATACACCACAACATAACTTCAAACAAGTTCCCCTAAGACATTGATAATTGCACGTTAAAAAACGAACGGCGCGTTACATAAGCCAAACGGTACACTCAAGTACTCGAAGTGGCCATCCGGTGTCACAAGCGCAGCCTTCTCTATAGAGTCTGGATGCATTGGAATCTGATGATAACCACTTGCTAAATCCGACGGAAAATTCCGCTCTCTTGCTCGCAGGATTTCCATGTTCTACCACCTTCCTCTTAAATGTCAACGCCTTTAATTCATTTTGCAACTGCACCCGACTGGATATATTCGTTGTAAACGCCAATCGCTGCACACGTGACTCAAGTTTTCCAACATGTGCCAACAATATTGCAACGGCTATTTCCTCATGAGTCAGTTTGTTTATGTATGACATCAGCGTCGTTATCATTACCGCCGAATATGACGCCAGATTCTCACCATCTTGAGGAGCGCTCGAGTTTAATTTGATCAGGAATCCAGCTACGGTATCAAAATCATCATATCGTGCCAGGAAAAGCTCTTTGAAGTCTGTCCACTCCATTCCTGGATAGTAGACTTGGGCAAACGAAACCGAAGCTGATCCTCTCAAGGACGTGCTTAGCAAGGACACGAGAGCAGAACCTTTTACTGAACTCTCTGAAACACACATCTCCGCTGCTGCTATCGAAGCCCGTGCATTGAAACTGCTTTCTTCCGGCTTGCAGTCTAACATTGAAAGTCCGTTTGGCTTCCTTATTCCTTCCAACAGCCGTACGAGTTTGCTTTGTTGCTGTTGGAGTATTTTCCAAATTTGATCTACATCTTTTACAGGATTTTGAGCTTCTACCGAACTTGAGTCCATCCCACGAAGCACACGTCCCCGATGCGATGAGTTGTTTCGAAAACGCGATCATGTCCCGTCAGCTACCTGAGACAACCCACATGAACACTCTCGATAGTGTTCCGCCACCTACCTGTGGCAACTCATCCGAAAATTTGAGATGAATGTATTCAGTATAAGCAGACCAAACTCGTGATCCCTGATCCTCTCAAGGATCAAACTTCACATTGGTAAACAAACCATAAAAGCTTGTGCAATAGCAAAAGTGGGTGTTACCAAATTCTTGGCATTTAGAGCATTGAACGGGTCCTTTCCGCTTATTAGGCTCTTCGACCGTAATTTTGCGGTGTAGCAAAAATTGCAGATTGTATATTGGGTGGACCTCGTTCTTTTTTTTTAGTTTTTGGGAGGTAGCTGAAGGATCAAGCTCAGTGTGATATAGGGGTTGCGAAATATTTTGTTTGTTTTTAATATTCAACCATAATCAACCAAAACAGAATTAGAAAATAGCGATGCCGTAAATAAGATCTTATTGAAGTCAATCTTAATGGGATACAATTTAACTTATGGTAACGATAATCCCTTACTGAAAACCACAAAGAAAACTTGAGTATGTCATCAATTTTTATAGGGACCGACGAAATTATTGAATGGTAAGAAGATCAATTAACAATTAAGAAAAGAAATGAAGAAAAATAATAATAGTTATAGCGTTAAAAGGAAAGAACTCACCAAGATATTCCACCAGTCAACCGAGTGAGCATAGTTGCTTACTTTTAGAGCACACAAGTCGAGCTCAGAGTTGATAAAGTTTTGATTTCATTGTCATAAAAAGATTTAAAATTTAAAAATTTTAAATTAAAAATGTAAAACTTGAAATTTTAAAATCTTAAATTCCAAAAAAGTTGAAACTATCAACTCAAAAAAAATCAACCAACTTATGAAACTCTGCCTACCGCAGACAGCGAGGAACCAAACAACTAGTTTCTTCCCTAATCTTCTTCCATGATGAACGTGGTCTTCCGGTTCTTCTCTTCTTCTGCTCCTTCCCACTCTTTTTCTTCTGATTCCTCTATGCTTGCTATTATTCTCTTTGTTGGTTTCTTCCTATGCCTCTTCCTATTCTTCTTCAAGGTTTGATGCGGTCTTTCTGTTCTTCTTTTGCTCCCCGATATTTCTCCGATAATTTAAACAAAACAAAAAAAAATTGACAACGGTAGCAGATTCATCGCTGACGAGGGAATACATGTTAGCAAACGGAAGAATGAAAATGGTGAGTACAGAATTTTAACTAACATATCTAACTAACATATTTAAAATTTTTTAGAAAATTTCCTATGGAACAGGAATTAGAAAAACTTAGACAGACTCTACATCAGTCAGAAATATATGCGAAATCCATTTTAGCTGATACGTGCGAATAAGTAAAGGAGGTTGGTTTCAATAAAGAAATTTCGCAACTAATTACAGATCAAGCCATGTTCGTCCAATTTACAAAACTTTAAGAACCAAGTTTTCTCACTAACAAAATCAAGGATACAGTAGGTCTTTTAAGTCAAGTCTCAAAAGATAAAAAGAAAAAGTTAGAAGAAACACTGATAACACTGCTTGACAGAAACTGTAAGAAATTAAGAAAGCAAATCGAAGAAAAGGATAATATAATAAAAGTTTCGGAAGAGCAGAACGACACTCTCAGGAAAAAATTAAAACGGGCAGTAGGAAAAGAAACAGCAGAGTTGATCGAGCAGGGTAAATCAAGTCTAAAATCAAGTAAAAAAGTAGTAATTTAATTGAAACAAGAAGTTCAAAAATTTAAAACCAACTTAAGGACAGTCTGTGCCACTTCTCCCACTCCAAATCTGACACGAAAATTAAGAACGACAAGGACATATACAGGAAATATTGAATCCTCACCTATTGCGTTCACAAGCACAGGCCCTGCCCAAAACAAAATTACACCGGTGACGGTGACAAATACAATTCCTTCTACAAAAATAATTGAGGCTCACATTCACACACCTAATTTTCGGTCTCAACCCTCTGTTTCAAGCAGCGTGCCTTCAATAGGAATAACCATGAATAATCCAGTACAAGTAGATGAGCTTTCACATGACATATAATGCATGAGACATTATAAAATGCATAAAAAAACAGACTATCTGGCGTAGCTTATGTAAAAATTAATCAGTTGGCATTTATTGGCCTGTATGAGCTTTGTTCCATAATAAAAACGGAGTTCTTAAAGCGTGGTAGTCTCGAAACAAATAGATCACAAATAGCAGGAGCAGGGCAGCAGGATACCGAGAGAGCGAGAGTTTCTATTGAATGAGGAAGACAAAATTATCAATAAGTCGTAGAATTCCTCAGAGGCAGTATCCGCACTAAGTGAATATAGAAAACTGGCCACAAACAAAATAATTTTTGGTGTAAGGGATCCTTATATTATATGCAAATAAGGAACAAATAAGGGTAGACCGATTTCTGATTAAATCAAATTGGCAGAAGAGTCTGAAGATCTTCACATTGGATATAATATAAAATCTAGTGTCAACAATTTTGTGAGTCAATGCCTCCCCAAATACCCTCATTCGATTGGCTTGTTCTCTTTGCGAGTCAGTCGGTCATACTCGGGACATATGCCAGCCGAGAATGAATACCCCTTACACGCTCAGAAGCACAAACTTGCACTTATTGTGAAAGAAGAGGCAATATATATAGTAATTGTTTTGGCACGCTTAGGAATCTTTTTTGCAATATATGTAAGACAAAAGGTCACGAAAGTAATAGATTTTGTAGATTACCAGTAGACGGGAAAACACCAATGGGCAGCCAAATCAGCAGAATATCAGACAACAATTTTATAACTCAGGGCAAATTTTAGAGCAGCCAAATTCAAACCCGAAACAGCATTTTGATCCAATCAGATCTCAAAATGTAAACACTAAAAATTTTAATGAAATAGGAAATCGGAATTTCAGTACGCAAAATGTATATCAGAAGTCTAGTGAGACGGGCATAGAAAACAATCGTCCGCCTATAAATAGGCAATGTTCTAAGTGCTCGAAATATGGGCATATAACGAGATTTTGTAACTTACAGCAACAAGATAATAGGAAAGGAATCTCTCAGCGACCCGGTCAAGGCCTAAAGACCGGAAAGCCCTCAAAACGTTCGAAAATGAAAGGCCTTATCTAGTTACAAAAAGGACGCATGTAAAAAGAGACAAAAAAGAAGAAACAATATAATTTTAGGATACAATGCATTTAAAGGACCTAGAATTAAACAAGATTTTTTTTGATGAACTCGACGAAAGAGGAAGGGGTAATAACATTATAGACGTCAACGATAGAAAATATATGTCAAGCAAGAATAATAGCAATATATGCAAAAAGACTCGAAGTAAATATTATAAAGAATAAACAAGTAAGAAAGCTAAAGTCGGTCAAGCCCGACTTTGAAATACCCAGCGTCCCCACATTATTGGCGCACTATGTTTTGCTTCTCATTTGTGGGCGTGGCAATGCGTGGGCCACAAAAATTATTTCCCTACACCTTTTATTCGCCTTGGCGAACCTATGTTACGAATTTGAAGCGTCTACGCCTTTTACTTCGGAAGTTACGAAAAATCTTCATTTGCGGGCGTGGCAGCGGGCCGGCCACATTAAACTTTTTCCTACACCTTTCATTCGCCTTCGTGAACCTATGTTGCCAGTTTGAAGCTTCTACGCCTTTTACTTCGGAAGTACCGAAAAATCTTCATTTTTGGGCGTGGCAGTGGGCGGGCCACATTAAATATTTTCCTACAACTTTAATTCGCCTTGGTGAATCTATGTTGCGAATTTGAAGCTTCTACGCCTTTTACTTCGGAAGTACCAAAAATTCTCCATTTGTGGGCGTGGCAGTGAGCGGGCTATATAAATTTTTGTTCCTACACCTTAAATTAGCCCTGACAAACCTATGTTGCGAATTTGAAGCTTCTGCGCCCTTTACTTCACAAGTTACGATAAGCCCTTATTTGTGGGCCTATTTGTGGGCGTGGCTCGAGGAGGACGGCTTCCATTTTTTTGTAGAATATGTGCCTTTTTGTACTTTAACAGTAAACCAAATATCAATGGAACGTGTTGAGTGGTTCGCAAGTTATAAGCATTTTACTGAAAACTCAATAAATTCATTTGTGGGCGTGGCAGTCGGCAGATGTCTTCCATTTTTTATTAGAATCATACTCGGTTCCCGATATACATGTGTGCCAAATTGCGACTTCAATGGTTCAGGCGTTTCGGAGGAGATCCGAACATGGGCGGACGGACAGACGGACAGACGGTCAGACGGTCAGACGGTCAGACGGACAGACGGACATGTCTAAATCGATTCAGTTTTTGATCCTGATCATTTCTATATATATTTTTTTATATCTCCGGAGCTTAATTCTCTCTGTTACAGGATTTGCACAAAACTAATATACCCCGCTTACGCTGGGTATAAAAACATATAAAACCAAATGTTTTCGTAGGAAGCGCGCTTACGAGAATCATAAATGGAAAAGGTTATGTACCAATTTTAAATACGAATAGTAGTGCCATCAGATTAAACACAGATATTGAATTTGAATTCGATTGAGAAGAAGATTTCACGGAATAACACATCCCAAATGTGAGTCAGTTGAATAAGTGCTGGAATGATGATATTCGTTATGACCATTTAGTCAAAAAGGTTACTTTAGACAGCAGTCTTAATAAAGATGAGTTAAATTCAATACGAAGCATATTTAAGGATTACTCAGATGTTTTGCATTTGCAAGGAGATAAACTTTCATACGCGTCAGTCCTGAAGCACCAAATATCAACAGCAGTAGACCACCCACCCTATAATTCCAGGCAGTACAGGCTGCAGAAACACTAAAAGAAAGAAATGAACTCCCGACGAGATCCTGGACCAACTAGGTTACAGCCGTTACTTTTCAACACTAGACTTGGCTAGTGGCTTCCACCAAGTGCAATTGGAGGACAATGGGAAGGGAAAACAGCATTTAGCACAGGTTTAGGTTATTTAGAATTTCCAAGGATGCCGTTCGGGCTCACAGGGGCAGCTGCAACGTTTAAGCGCATAATGAACAGTATCTTAACAGGGCGTTGACTGTTTTGTATATCTCGATGATATCGTCATCTATGCCAGAAATTAAAATGAACATGATATGCGCTTAAGAAGAGTCCTCGAAGTATTGAGAAAAAACAATTTAAAATTGCAAACAGAAAAATGCAATTTCTTACAAAAAGAAGTGGTATATTTAGGCCACAAATGTGCACAAGTGGGAGTCTTGCCAGACCCGGAAAAGGTAAAGTGTGTGAAAGACATTGGGACACCAAAAAATATTAAACAATGTCAGGCATTTCTGGGTATAATTAACTATTATAGAAAGTTCATTCCAGCAGCCGCAAATCTCACTACCTTTGACAAAATTACCGAGAACTGCCAAACTGCCAAAAGGCAACGGAACAATTCCCAAACGCAGTCACAAGTCCTCCCATCCTTCAATACCCAGATTAAGAGACACCATTCATTTTAACTACAAATGCTAGTAATGAAACTCTAGGAGCCGTCTTATCTCAAGATGCTCCAGGACAAGACCTTCCCAAATTCCAACGCTAGTAGAGCGCTTAGTGCCACCGAATGGCGTTACTCAACAATAGAAAAAGAATTTCTAGCAATAGTTTGGGCAGTCAATAATTTTAGGACATATCTTTGAGGAAAACATTTCAAAATCTTCACAGACCACAAACGATTAAAAGGAATAGTGAATTTGAAGGACCAGGATACAAGATTTTTGACTGAAACTTTTAGAATATGATTTTGACATTTGTTATAAGCCAGGGAAGAAAAATTTAAATGCAGACGCCTTAAGCAGAATAACGCCCTTAAAAAATAAAATAAACATTGATACCAGATCACAAACAACAACTTTAGAGGAAGCAGAATTAAACCCACTAAATAAAAAACTTCAAAACGTCGAAGGCGAAGACACGTATGCTTTTTTTTTTAGATCAGGGTGAAATTCAAAAGTTTTTAAAGATTTTGCATGACATCCCAATTGCAGGGCATTAAGGTCTCTTTAAGACGTGTTTAAGAATACGCAGTCAATATAAATGGGAGGGAATGCAACGCCAAATTAAAGCATATATAGATACATGTAAACTCTACCAAAAAAATAAAAGCTCAATAATTGACTAAAGCCCTATGGCCATCACGGAGATACCCCATCGACCACTCGATAAGGTTTACATGGACATAGTTGGCCCACACCCGATCACGTCAATTCCAGATGCGGAGGCTTCAACTGTGGCGCGAACATTTGTCAAAAAAATAATTTCCAAATTTAACATCCCTAAAGTATTGGAAACCGACAATGGTACTAATTTAACATCCATACTTTTTAAAGAAGTTTGCAAAATTTTAGGCGTAAAGAAGTAATAAACTTCTACAAAGTACCCCGAAGCGAATGGCTGATTAGAAAGAAGTCATCATAAATTGGTAGAATACCTTCGAAATTTTGTTAACGGAGACGGAACTTACTCGAACGAATTGCTGCACCATGCAATGCACGTGCATAACAACACAGCTCATTCATCCACGAAACAAACCCCACGTAGAATCTTATTCGGTTTTGATTTCAAAATTCCCGTCAAACTAAAACAGAAACCTGCTCTATTATACAATGCGAATGACTATAGTAAAATTTTTAAGTACCAAATCCAACGAACTTATGAGCTACCAAGAAAAAATCAGAAATGCGCTAATGAAAAAGCTAAAAAAATAATATGACAAGAATTAAAAAACACGAGACTTTATAGAAGGAGACAAGGTTTGGTTTGAAAAACCAAAATAGAAAAACTAAATTTGTCCCCCTTGGAATGGACCTTATGAAGTTATTTCCAATGCGACTTCAACGAACGTAGGCCTAAAAATTAATTGTCGAGAAAAGGCTTTTCATAAAACTTTAATAAAAAATCGTCAGAAGAAGCACGAATAAGTTTGTGCAATAAAAAAAGACCTAAAAATTTCGGCACAGAAAATCAAAGAAACAATGAAAGAATTGGGCAAGATAGGCTTAAAGAAAGAACATCGGTTGGTTGTAAAACGATCCCCTAGAGGGGAAAATAAACAATTTGAAAGAAAAATAAAGATAAAAACAGATGCGCTAACGTACCATGCCTCGATCACAGCAGAGTAAAACTCATAAACGCAACTGAAAGCGGCTCTAATAACATGCATGCCAACTTCGTGAGTGCGGTTAAAAATACAAAAGAATACATAGCAACTCAGGGACCATTAATAAACACAACAAATGATTTTTGGCGTATTGTATGGGAACAGAATTGTTTCAATATAATAATGTTAACAAGAATAAAAGAAGAAGGGGTGGAAAAATGTTACCAGTATTGGGAAAAAACGAGAGAGAAATTTTTAGATGCAATGAATTTGAGACAAAAACAGCTAAGAAAGTTTCAGAAGAGGACTTTGTATCAAGTAAACTAGAAATAAAAAATTTGAACAATGGGAATTTACGCAAAATCTTGCACTGGCAATTTTGAACGAAGCCCAACAATGGCACGCCCAAGCCAAGTACACTGCTAAGATTTTGGGACGAAATTCAGCAACAAGTCAAACTGAAAAATTCATTAGCTGTAGTACATTGTAGCGCCAGCATCGGACGGTATTACTTATCGCACTTACTCATTTGACATTAGGAATGGAAAAAGAAATTCCGGAATTAGTTTAAAAAAATTTGAACACAAAGAGCATATTCTGTAAGTAGCACAAATCACTACATATTCTTTTACAGAACATTAATACAGTATGCAAATAGTAATCATAATTAGACTCAGATTTCCGTCGTAAAAATACACTTGGAAATTACCAACAGTGGGAAATGGTTTTTTTTAAATTTTTGTTGTTGTTTAAAGCGTAAATCAGAATATAAAATCAAAATAAGCGGTAGTCAAATTTTATTTTTAAGAACGAATCCGCTAAACAAAAAATTCAATAACAATTTTAGAGTGCCGTAAAGAGTTCTTTAATGTAAAAAATTTATCGAAAAATTAAGATTTTTATCACGTTTGGTGAGGTCTTACTGTTTTTAAACTTTAGTATGACTAGGAATTTCTTCTTAACATCTTAAGGCGATGTTTAAATAAGAATGCCCTATCGAAACTTTTAAAACCCACATATCTCGAAAATTATTTTTATATTTCACAGACATGAATATTTTGAACAACCCCAGAATTCAAGTTGATTTAACTTCTGAAAATAATAGCATCAATAAAATAAAGCTGAATTCATCGAAGCATAACCACTATGACACGTTAAAACGCATTCACAACTTACCAAATTGTATTTAAGGAATAATAAGAATAAGCAGAAGAAATTTAAAACGATTAACCGATCTAACTGAACATAAATTGAATTCGGTCTTGTGCATTGCGTTTTTCGTTGTTGTCAATGGGCGGGAGTTACTTGTTAACAACACCGATTACCGAACAAAAGGGTTTTGTAGAAATTCCCATACAAGACACATAAATTGTAGTGGCTTCATACACAATCTTACATATTATTCATCCAAAAGAAATAGCGGACATGGTAGACTCAATAGAAATTTTCATGAATCAGGTAGAAATATACAACAAAAAGTTGTTAATCCATGAAATCGAAAATATAAGAACAAAACTAAAATCCATAACCCCATAACCCCGTCTGAGCAGAGGCGTTTTATAAGGGGACTAATGGATGCAGCGGGACCGCATCAAAATGGTTGTTTGGAAATATGGACAATCAGGCAGGCAGGAATTCAAAGAGCACCTTCAGATAGTGACAGAAAATAGCCACAATGCTATAGGGGGCCTCAATGAAAAAATAAGTATAAATACTTACTTTAACCAGACTTTGGGCATTATAAGAAATGCTATACACAAAGATAGATATTCTATAAATAAATTGGATAAGAGTTACATGGACATAGTGAAGCGCATATTGTTCAATGAATTTTTAAGCTGCAAAGCATTGAAGTAAAGATAAACCTAATACAGGACAATATTGCAGCTGCAAAACATCGTTTAATACACCCAATCATTTAAACCTCAGAAGAAGTAGAAAATTTCGAAATTGATTTTTTAAATTAAAATTTGTGCGTGTAGGAATATTATCACATGCCAAGGGCTCGATTATAATAGTAATTACATTACCCAAAACGTTACTGAAAACAGAAGTAAATTTAATAGCATCAATACCAAATAATAAATATTTCGAAATAATGGCTGATTATGAATTAATAACCTCAACAGGTACAAGTCAACAGTACATTTTTTACATATCAAGATAACGCAATTTTAAAAGAGTTAAAAAGAAGTCGCCATTGCTGTTATTTAATTTTAAGAAATAAAACGTTTGCGCAATATGTTGATGAAGGTAAAATTTTGTTTAAAAACGCTAAGAAAATAAAGTTGGAACAAACTTGCGACAAACGAAATTTGACCATAGAAAATAACGCCCTTATAACTTTTACAAACTGCAGTATAAAGATAAGAAAAGAAGAGTTCTTCAATGCGAATTCAATAACACAAGTTTACAAATAAAGGCCAACTTTTGGACCAGAAAAACTGGATAGCGACCCTATAGGAATTTTTCGTGCTGATTCCGAATCTGGTACCAGTTTTTCTCTATCACGTCAAGTTTTTGAGAAATCGTTAAATAACGGTTTTTGACATTTTTACCTATAGTCTATGTCAATAATGAGGTCGTAGACCCTATATGCCTTAACCGATTTCAAAGTTTTTGGTACTCATATGAAAGAGGAATGACAACACAACATATCCTTTATACACAAATTTGGAATTGATTCAGTAACTTGGAAGCTATAGGGCAAAAAACGCGATGCTGATTTCCAATTTTTAGCGATTTTGTTTAAAAACTTGAAATTCAAATGGTTATAATTTCCGAACCAAGGCTGGTATTCCAGGTCTTAATACTTTGAATGAAAGAACAATCAATTGAAAAAGTTTTGAGCCTAAAACAAAAAAAATCCGTTGTGTCGTTCTAATTTTATGATGATTTTCGCTGAAAATGACAAAAACGAATTTTTATTTTTGGTATATTCTTCGCTCGTTCATATGTATATTTCAGTTCGAATTGTGTATGTTGGTAAAACTGGCTTAAAAAACATAAAACTTAAATTCTATTTTAAACCTATCATTAAAGCTAAAACCAATTTAAACTTTAAAAATGAACAGAATTTGAACTGAGCCTTTTGTATTGCTTACTATCTGTTTCGCGTATAAGGGACCAGCAATAGTCACTCAACATTCCTTCATCCCAAAAGCCATTATAATTTTTTTCAATCCTCTGTAGGTCCTGGTGAATGCGCTCTCCTTGTTCGTCGCTAGTTTTGCCCAAGTTTTCGGGGAAGAAATCCAAATGTGAGTGGAGAAAATGTATTTTTAGTGACATCCGAACTCCCATTTTTCGATAATTTTTCAAGAGTCCTCCAACTATTTTTATGTAGGATTTTACAGAGGATTGAAAAAAATTATAAGGGCTTTTGGGATGAAGGAATGTTGAGTGACTATTGCTGGTCCCTTATACGCGAAACAGATAGTAAACAATACAAAAGGCTCAGTTCAAATTCTGTTCATTTTTAAAGTTTAAATTGGTTTTAGCTTTAAAGATAGGTTTAAAATAGAATTTAAGTTTTATGTTTTTTAAGCCAGTTTTACCAACATACACAATTCGAACTGAAATATGCATATGAACGAGCGAAGAATATACCAAAAATAAAAATTCGTTTTTGTCATTTTCAGCGAAAATCATCATAAAATTAGAACGACACAACGGATTTTTTTTGTTTTAGGCTCAAAACTTTTTCAATTGATTGTTCTTTCATTCAAAGTATTAAGACCTGGAATACCAGCCTTGGTTCGGAAATTATAACCATTTGAATTTCAAGTTTTTAAACAAAATCGCTAAAAATTGGAAATCAGCATCGCGTTTTTTGCCCTATAGCTTCCAAGTTACTGAATCAATTCCAAATTTGTGTATAAAGGATATGTTGCGTTGTCATTCCTCTTTCATATGAGTACCAAAAACTTTGAAATTGGTTAAGGCATATAGGGTCTACGACCTCATTATTGACATAGACTATAGGTAAAAATGTCAAAAACCGTTATTTAACGATTTCTCAAAAACTTGACGTGATAGAGAAAAACGGGTACCAGATTCGGAATCTGCACAAAAAATTCCTATAGGGTCGCTATCCAGTTTCTCTGGTCCAAAACCTTGTATACCTGTGTAATGGAAAGCAAATATTTTTATCCGGAAAATAAAAGGGGCAACACCATTTCAAACAAACAGGTAATATTCGAGGACATAGTAGTAAATAGTTTCGAGAATAGTCCCAACATAAAAGAGATAAAGTTCCAAAAAATCATGTCGTATGGTATTAGTCGTACACTGCTTATAAATATCATAATTTGTGTAGTAGCCCTTTATGTAATTATTAACAGAAAATCAGTAAGAGTAGAAATAAAACAGGAACTGGGGGCTAAGCTAAAAAGAAAGGAGAGTGTTTGAACCATTTGCAGACGATACGAAGAGAAAGAGAAAAATTCAGAAGCTTAAAGTGTACCGAAAGTCAGAAGTTACAAACAAATTGAACAACCTTTCGTGACGAAAACATACCGCGGAAATTCAGACAAAGAAGCAAACCTCCGCTACCCAAATGGAGTGTTATATTTCGCTTATTTATTATTGTTTGTCTTCCCGTTTTTGGTATTTTTATTTTTTTTTTCTAGAGAGCAAAAGCAAGAAAGTATCGGGTATCCAACTTTGCAAAATGGTCAGTCTACTCGTAAATAAGTAAAAACTTTTGACAATACATTTTGATAACTACGATTAGACCAGTAAGGTCGTGTTGAAATTATGAACAATAGGAAATAGAAACTGAGGGCAAATTAACGTCATTATTTTTGTGTCTTTTAAGGGTACCTTTAGGAGCCACAGACTTCAAAGAAGAAAAAAGAAAATAAATCAGAAAGAGTAAGAGGAAAGAGTAAAGAGTAAGTATAAAAATTAAAAAAAAAAATTAAAAAAAAACTTAGAATACAATGACCACCGACATGGCCGAAAAACAAATCAATACATACAAAATGGGAAATAGATCGACTGTTATAACACAGGATAATTACAGCAGGGTAATTGATTACCGGTGGTTAGATAGTGTGCATATCGATGGTTTTATGAACTGGCTGTTGGGTTTGCATTTTTCCATTCAGAAAGAAGTGCACGTGATCAGTTCCTTTGCCTACCAAAGTATGAAAGCGGCAAGGGAAGCAACCAACTAGGCAATAGGCGAACACCGAATAAAGCAATTGATAAAATGCATTGATATGAACTGAATTTAAACATTCATTTTTCCAATATGCGAGAGTAATCATTGGATGTTACTAGTAGAAAAAGCAAATCACACGCACCTATTGGATTCTCTCAAGCCACACAGCAAGTTAGAAATCTGTGCAAATATGAAATTGTTTTCGAAAGAGTTAGAGAAATAACAAAAGACATAAGCTTTTCTCAGGAAATTTGGGTATAGCCTAACTCTCGGCAGCAGAATAATACTATTGGTTGCGGGCTGTTTACACTAAGATTTGCAGAAAACTTTTTGAGTCAATGGAAGCAGGAAGGGGGTACAACCCAGATGAAAAAATTTTTAACGAGAGGCAAATCAATTTATCCAGAGAAATAATAGGGGCAGTAATGAGAGATTGGAAGGAAATATCAGAGGATCAAAAAGAGATCATTGACTGAAAGAAAAATTTTGACTTAAATATTGAAATCATTAATCAGAGCCAAGAAACGAACAAACGAAAAGGTAGAATTTAGAGGAAAGATTTTTTGTCTTAAGGTTAGCGGACAAAATATATTTTCAATGAAAATTTGCACATAAAATATAAGGGAAATTATTTTTGAAAAGACGAAATAACATAATATAGCACAACGGTGGAGGGACTCAGATTCATCATGAAGGTAGAGGTTAGAATATAATAAGACTATATTTGTAATTTTTGCCTTTGGTTGTATAAAAGCTTGAGAAGAACAAATAAATCACTATATATATTAGAACTAAAAAAAAAAAAATTGAGCAAAAAAAAAAATATGAATATTCAAAACAATTATGTTCACAATCCACAATTATGTTGTACAATTTTGTATTTTGGTTTTAACCAAAGAATGGTTTTCCAAAACTTTGAATAATTAGTTAAAGAAACTTTTGTTGGTTTGAAGACATAAGCAAAGAATGGTAGCTTATAAATTAGACGGATAATATTTTTCAATATACTTCGGCACCTGCTCTGGTACACATTAACATGGCCCATCAACATTAAAACCCAGGAAGCATCATAAGGCAACCATCTCACTAGCCCAACAACAACTTCCTGCACCAAGATGTCACACTGTTATCAAAAATGTAAACCAGTACATCGCATAAAACGCAGCCGTCCGAACGTCTCGTATTAAAAGAGCGAAGTGTTCGGCAAAAACATTTCACAGTCACGATGCTCGCAACTCCGTTAAAAGGGGGAGAGTCGGCAATCAATATAGATTCACTGGTCGATAAAAAACTACAATATAAACGCATACATCAGGTATCCACAATTTTCCAAGCTGAACTTTTTAACAAGTTCGAATCATATTATATTTGCTGCATCAGCGGTTTTTGGGAGTAGCATTTACAAGTTTGTCAAAGCGGTATCAAAACAAAAACTCGAAATTGAAGTCAATCACCCCTATTATGATTGTCGACTACTGATAGAGAATCGAAAAAGTTCTGTCGACTGAAATTTTTCATTTTCTAGTATGTGGAAAATTAAAAATTTTTGTAGAAGATGGAACTTGTTCGATTCTCTATCAGTAGTCGACAATCATAATAGGGCCGAATGATTCATAACCGCGTATGCAGTCGAAAGAAGTACACAAAAATAGCACCAAGGCATAATTAAGAAATATCGTCTTGAGAGCACGAATAACACTTCAACGCTCTGAGGGTTAATTCCGTCAAGATAAACGCAACGATTTCAAAAGGTGAAGGGATAGTGATTATAAGTATCGCAATTTCAAAGCTCCAAATAAAGCTCGTCGATATAGAAGACTGGCTTTTTAAATGGCGAATTAAAACTAATGAGCTTAAATGTCAACTTTTCACTTCCACACTCAACAGAAAGGTTTCTTTGGACATTATCCTCAATAATATTCGCATCCCCTAATGTGAGAAAGCAACTTACCTCGGAATTAAATTCAGTAAAAGACTAACGTGGCGCAAGCATATTCAGACCAAGAGAACCCAAACGAATTTTTAAGCCAATAGCTTTCACTGGTTATCAAGTAATTGCTCTCCTCTAAAACTGGAATATTAAATACTTCTTTACAACCAAGTTTCAAAACTAATAAAGATGTATGAATTGTAATAGTATGGAAATGCAAGCAATTCAAACATAGATATCGTGTAAAGAGCACAGTACAAAATACTAAGAACTATGACAGGACGTCCTTGGTTTATTTGAAATGAACGTATTGACATAGAGCTCATTGTGGAACCTGTTAAATTAGAGTTCGCCAAAATCAGAGAAAAATACTTTCAAAAATAACAAGACAACCATAATCGCGTGGGATATTAAATTTATCATACACTTCGCCTTTAAAGGGGAAGGATCGACCAGCAGATCCAAATAATTCTCAATAAAACTTCCGATTAATCTGGAATTAATGAGAAGGTGTATCTCTTCTTCCATCGTGGGGCTAAATGCGCAGTCCCTGCACATATAATATAAAAACAGATTTATTGCTACTATTGTTGTGTTGGATCCCGCAAATCCAGCATAAGCGTGCAAGCCCCACACGTCATCAAAAACTTTTCAAACTGGCTTACATTATAATTATTGCATGCAATCCCTCTGATCCAGAAACAGCGTGAAACCTCTGCACGCCGCCATAAATTTCTCCAGCTGGTTAACGTCGCAATACATGCCTGCAAAAAACTGCATTTCAATATACTCATGATTATTTCTTATGTTACTGTGCACGTAGACTTGTAGGATAAAGGAATTTATTCTTAGACTCCTGGTTGCAGGACTAAAAAAAAATACATATATATTTTAAAAAATTATTTGAAAAGTTCATGTTTTTGGTGACCAGCAATCTAATTAAGTATAAGGCCAGTAAGAAAGCAAAAGTCAAGCCCGACTTTGAAATAACTAACGTCCTGGCATTTGTGGAGCACTATGTAACGAAAAATCTCCATTTGTGGGCGTGGCAGTGGGCGTACTACATAGTTTTTTCTACACCTTTCGTTGCAACCTATGTTGGGAATTGGAAGCTTTTACGCCGTTTACTTCGGAAATGAAGAAAAATCTCCATTTGTCGGCGTGGCAGTGAGTAGGCCAAAAATTTTTTTTCCTTCACCTTTCATTCATCAGTTCAGTTTGCGTTCTCGCGGAGAAAGTGCGTCGTGCGCCCATAGCTATTTAGCCTTCAAAAGAAAATAAACAAACAAAACAGCAAAATATAAAAAAAATGGGAATACTGTTAACTATAAAAACAGTGATAGTCCAAAGATTGGCGTGAAACAAAATAAAAATCGACAAAGAGCACAAAAAAAAAATAAATAATAAATAAAATTATAAAGTAATAAAAAAAATATGAATAAAAAACAAGAATTAAAAAAAAAAAATAAACAATATTAAGTGTCCAACGTTCGTCGGCGTGCGGCGGCCGTAGGCGTTTGCACAGTGTTTTGTGACAATCCAGCAACAAAATGTTCTGAGAAACACAGCGCATTTAAGCAAGCTCCCCAGCCCACCGCAGCAAACATATGCAGCAAATTTTCCTCTCTTTTGGCAACCAAGCTCTAATACTCCTGCAAAATTGCAGTAAGTACACTAACTATAACTTTTGCTAGTTCTAGGCACACAGCAACAACATCATCGGTTTTGGCTCTCATCGCAAACCTAACCTGCACATCAACAACAGCAACTCTGCAAGACAAAGAAATTAAAAACACACAATCAAACAAAAAACGTTAGCGCTCACGAAAAAAAATATTTCGCCAGGGCAGACAAGAATGGATCACTACGTGAACATTAAGCAAAAATTGTGTCTTCAAAGACACACGAACAAGAGGCTAAAAAATTATTTAAGCCCAACGGAACAACGATTTTTGCTACTAGCGCAAGCCCGAAAAGATTTGCGCTCCTTGCTAGCAAAAATGATCATGTCGAACGCTCTAGTAGCAACTATCACTCGTGCAGTTGGCAGTAGCAACTTTCACGCAGTCTCACTTAAAAGAGGAAACGTGAAAGAAACAGAAATGCAAATATATAGCGAAACCCACTATCGCGCCTTGCTCAAACAATTTGGTGCACCGAAAAAGAGCTATTATACCTACCAGCTCAAAGCAAGCAAGGGTTTAATAGTAGTTCTCTAAGGGATAGAGCGATCAGCGGACTCAGCAGAAATCAAAGATGCCCTAAAAGCTGCGGGATCCCAACAAAAAGTGTTATTAATATTAAAAACAAAAATAAAATTCCGCAACCCTTATACCGCACTGAGCTTGATCCAGTAGCTAGTACCCAAAAACTAAAAAAGAATGAGGTCCACCCAATATACAATCACCAATATTTCCTTCACCGCAAAATTGCGATTATAGAGCCCCATTAGCGGAAGGGACAAGAACAATGTTCTAAGTGCACAAGAATTTGGTCACACGCAAACCTGTTGCACACTGCACCCAGTGTGCGCTGCATGTGGAGATCGGAAATCTTCCAACTCTTGTCAAGTTGACCAACACAACTCTGATTTAACTGTGCTGGTAGCCACAAAGTGAGTTTTTGTGGATGCCCAATCTACATGGTAATAAAGAAAAAAAAAGACCAACGCAAGCGGCAAATTCACCAAGAAGTTCCGAACTTCTTACCGAGCCAGCAACGACCAGCATCAGCACCTCTTCCTCCCAAAGCATTTTTATATGCTGACGCTGTAAAGTCTAACACTGCGACCCAACCTCAAGCATCGCTTGCGACAGCTGCACATTTTGGTCCTACTCCTATGACTATTTCGTATGCTGACGATGTCAGGTCGAACGCTGCGCTACACCCTCAAGCTGTCATATCAAATTTGTAATCAATGGTCTTGAATGATGCGTGCCCAAAACCAACTCATGAAAATTCTAATTGCAAAGAAATGAGTTTCATTAAAACTTGTTATTGGAATGCTAACGGTCCTTGACAACACAAGCTTCGAAATCAAACATTTCTTAAATCACAGTCAATTGACGTAAAGCTTTTTGTTACTGGTACGCAACTTTTAGTGTACTTCCAAAAGATTGGCAAGAAACTAAAATCAGCTGGGGACTATAATGCTAAGCATCCACACTAGGGATCTAGATTAAAAAACCCCAGAGGGCGACAATTATATTCACTGTTAATAAAAAGTCGTGAAAATTTTGAGTGTATTTCAACAGGTTATCCCACTTACTGGCCTTCCGACTTGCAAAAAAAACCCGACCTGATTGATTTTGCAGTCAACAAAAACTTTGATCGTAGCGAATTGCATGCTCAATCCAGCTTCGATCTGTCATTTAATCACTCCCCACTCACCGAAAAACCCGGGATAATTGTCAAAATGAAAACCAACTGGTTCAAGTTTTAAAAATATATTAGCTCGCATTACAACGAGAACACGGTCCTCCGGAGCGAAAGTGATGTTGGGGATGCCACAACAGAGCTTAACGATATCATAATATCGGCCGCAGTTTACGCTACCCCAAAATTAATCAGAAACCCAATAATACCTCGAAGATATATTTCAAGCGAGATCAAAACCCTTGGTTGAGAAAAAAGACGCCTACTAAGAGAATGACAGCGTCAACGCAAAGTACAACTTAACACAAGCAACTAAGCGCCTAAGAGAAACTCGTGATGTTGATCTGAGAACTAATTAAGAAAACTTCACACGAAAATTGAGCCTAACAGCAGAAACTCATTACTCTCTTTGGAAAATAAACAAAACCGTGAAGACACACAAAAGAAACGTATCAACCCTGCGTACCAACACTGGAAGTTGGGCTAAAAAGGATGAAGAACAAGCTCATTTTTTTTCGCAGTACCTAAAAAACGTGTTTAAGCTTAATCCACCTACCAACCTGTACCGTTTACCACAAACTTACCCACGTCTAAGCTAAGATATACGTGCATTTCAGCATAAAGATGTTCAAACTATCATTTGAGAGCCAAACCGAAAAAGGCAGCAGGCCACAACAACTTCTGGCTGCAGCCACAGGACTAATCCTCCTTCCATTTTATGCTATATTAAGAATAGGATTTAACCTTTGAGCCTCGAAAATTGCAAACACCGTCATGATCTCTACGCCAGGAAAAGATCCCTCATTTCCATCATCATATAGGTCAATTAGCCTACTGCTAGTGCTCTCAAAAGTTTTTGAAAAATGTCTCTTGGCAAAGATTTTACCATCCTTGCAAAGCTGCAGAGTAATCCCCGAGCACCAGTTTGGTTTTCGAAAAAGCCATGGTACTTTTGAACAGGCAGAGACAAATACTACCAAAATCAGAAACGCGTTTGAAAAAACTAAATACTGCTCCGCCATATTTCTGCATATTTCACAAGCCTTTGACAAGGTTTGGCATTCTGGTTTGGTGTTTAAAATAAAACAAACACTTCGCAATAATACCTACAAACTCCTTAAGTCGTATCTCTGAAAAGAGGTTCATAATATGTGAGTGTGGGTTTGAGATATGGAACTCACACGACGAAAGAGTTCCACATCTCAGCAGGTGTACCTCAAGGCAGCGTCTTTGGGTAGTTATTATATTTGATATACACGGCTGACCTGCCTATTTCTTTAGAGCTATTCAAATCTAAATTTGCAGATGACACAGCAGTTTTGTGAGCACATAGCGACCCTGTCGTTGCCTCTCGAGTTGTTATAAATCATCTTCAAATCGGTGAACACTGGCTTGCGAATCGGAGAGTAAAAGAAAACGCCAGCAAATGCACCCAAATAACTTTCGTGCTGCGTCGCGAGACATGGTCTTCAATTATGCCTGGTAACACACGAGTTTCACAGGCCAATGAAGTGGGATATCTAGGCATTCACTTAGATCGCCGACTCACATGACGCAAGCATATTGAGGCAAAGCGGACCCAAATCAAGCTAAGCGCCCAAAAACTGCACTGGCTATTTAACAGTAAGTCAAGATTGCGGCTCGAACACAAAGTGCTGCTTTAAAACGCAACAATTAAGCTTTTATAGACTTATGGCTTCCAGCTCTGAGGAGAAAGCGAGTAACTCTTTAATAGACACTATACAACCCTCAGAGTCTAACGTTTCGGACTATTACTGGTGTTCCATGGTTCATTAAGAACGAAAACATACACAAGGACCTTTGCATCCCGATTGTCGAACGAACTTTCCCATTAAGTTGCAAATACCGCACTCGGTTGTCTCAACATACGAACTGATTAGCCAGAAATAAGGTGTTAATAAACAGCTACACACGGCTCAAGAGGCGTGACCTGCCTCCCCTCTATTATCATTTATTCTTCTATTACCCTCTGTATGTACCCTATTTTGAGCAATTAACCACACTAAAGACAGCCTAGTCCATGCGTCGGCTTGGACTGGAGGCCAAATAATATAAATTTTATATATATTTTTTAAATTCTAGTATTAAGATTTTTTCAATTATGGTTAGTTCATAAGTTTTTGAAGATACAATAATAAAAATACGTATAAAAAAAACTAACAATCGCCTTGGTCAACCGATGTTGCGATTTTGAAGCTTCGATGCCATTTACTTCACAAGCTGCGATAAACCCTTATTTGTGGGCATGGCTCGAGCAGGGCGGCGTCATTTTTTTCAGAATATGTCACTTTTTGTAGTTTAAGAGTACACCAAATATCAAAAAAAAAGGTTGTTGAGTGGTTACAAGCATTTTACTCAACACACATAAAATTAATTTCTGGGCGTGGCCGTGGGCGGCTGTCTCCTATTTTTACTGAGGATCGTTCGCGGATCCCGATACACCTGTGAGCCGAATTTTGACTTAATTAGTCCAGCCGCTTTATAGGAGATCGGACAACAGACGGACGGTCAGACGAACATGTCTAAATCGATTCAGGTTTTGATCCTGATCAATAATATATATACATGTCTATATCAACGGAGCATAGTCCTGGCTATTAAAAGATTCGTACAAATCTAATTGTTGATACTCAACATAATGTGTTGTTTTGTTTTATTTTTCAAGTATAAATTTCTGCGACGACAGAAATCGCTCTCTTTTGAATGCTTTGTTTGCACTTTCGTTCATAAGGCGTTGAACTAGCAAAGCCCATTGCACTTGCTTGATACGATCAATATATCAATATTGCAATCACTGCAACTTTATGTAAGCAATTTACAAACAACTGAATTTAACTAAATCAGTATTTTCTACCTTTTTTGGCATATTATTATTAGTATATAAGAACAATTTTTGGTTCAATATAAAGAGTTAACAACGATAATTCAACGGGGTAATTCATGCTCTACACAGGTACATGCGCTTGGCTAAAATAATTTAACCAACCAAACTTCGTTGTGTATAGGTTCATGTGCTTAATCACAAAGGCTTAACAGCCCATATAAGACTTAAGGTCTTATCAATTGGTGACCCCCGAATAAAAAAAAACAAACGCGCAATCTTCTTAAACCGCATAAAAAATTCAACGGAATTGTCTGTTGGGTGAAGCAAAAAATTAAAAAAAAAAAATCGCAAGTTCAGTTCGGGCCGGGTTCCAAATCGGTCAACCAGTCAACATAATGGAGGATCAAAATCTGGTTAAAAGACCAGAAAAATTGGGTCAAGCTATTGAGCAATTAATACAGAATTTAAAAAGGACTCAAAGGACAGGAAATCAAAGGCGTATTATTCCGAGAGACTATCTCGATTTCAGGATTTATGGTAACCTTTTAGCACAAACCACGACATCATTATAAAAGGCGAGAAGATCCCATTGGAGCACGACTATTTTAAGGACCACTACAGTGGCATCAAGGGTCTTGTAGACAGTTACAGCGAGGCTTTTTAAAATAGAGGGAGAAAGAGCAGCTCTCGAAGAAGCGGTTAAAAACCAATGTTGGAAGTACACACCTCAACTTCAAGAAAAGGCACCAAATCACATCTCTTAAAGGAAACACGCACTACATCAACCACAGCTGGAGCAACACCCAGTTAGGGCAACCAGTTGCTCACGACTTACAATGGTCTCTTCAAACCTTAAACTGCTTTAATGAAATCACTCCTTGAATTAAAGGAGCGACTACTCAAGGAAGGATTTAGCATCCACAGCAAAACGTTTTACCAAGTCAAGAGCAAGTTGATTCTTGAGCGACTAGAAGAAATAAAAGACATCGAAAAGCGGTTTTTGGCACCACCTGAACAAGTAGACGGCTACTTATATCATCAATTTTTTAACTTTGAAGCGAAAATGTGGAAGTTAATAGATGAGGCATGTGACATACCACAGTCACAGCAGATTGACACTGTATCACCACCCAGTGAAGCCCATGAAGTACCATTACTGAAAATTCAAATTCCCAAATTTGACGGGACCTTCTCTCAATGGATACAGTTCAAAGAGCTATTTGTTGAGCTCATTCATAAAAAAACAAATAAGCGATGTCCACAAAATGTACTACCTATCGAGTTTTATGGCAGTGAAGGCGAAAAATTTTATAAAGAAGCTCTCCATGTCACCAGAAAACTGCAATATAGCGTTGGAAATATTTACAAGTCGTTACGACAACAAACGACTACTAGTGACAGAATTAATGAACAAATTATTGTCACAGCCTAACGCAACATCAGAGTCTGCAGCAGCATTAAAAGAGTTGCATGACATCACCATCGAATGCATTCATGGACTGAATTGCGCTTTCAGTCAGTGGAAGAATAGGACATCGTTGTAGCGCACCTTCTAATCAAGAAGCTTGACCGAAATACTCATTCAGCGTTCGAACAAGCATTACTCGGCAACAAAAATCCTGTAAAGCTTGAGTCAATTTTTAAGTTTTTGGAACACCGGTTTCAATCTTTAGAGACGCTTGGAAAGGGAGGCAAAACTGCATCATCAAACTCTTCAGGCTCGGCAGTAAACGCAAGGCTCGAAATTTCAAAATGCAAGGTTTGCAATGGGGAAAACCATCAACTCTATGCGTGCGCCAAATTCAAAGAAGACGCACTGACCAACAAATAGCAATGGATAAGGCAGTTAAAAATATGCAGCAATTGTCTCAAGTTTGGTCACAAACCAGTTGAGTGCAAATCTGGTCACTGCAAACAATGCGAGAAGAATCATCATACCATGCCTCACCCGAAGGGTCCAAATCAACAAGAGACTCGACTTATCAGTCAAACCAGCAATGAATGCAGCAATCAGTCAACAAATAAAAGCTCCGCCAGCTTACTTTCAGGAGATACAACCAACAAAAAGTATGTTCTACTTGGTAAAGCGCGTGTGGTACTCACAGCAAATAAAGGGCAACAGATCGAGTGTCGAGTAATTCTGGATTCTGGATCGCAAATTTACGTCGTACCCGAAAAATTAATCAAAAAATTAAACGCACAGACCAAGGCAACAAATTTGCAAATTGAAGGAATCGAAAAAACCTCAAAAAGCTCACGGCATCGAGTCAACTTAAAGGTTCAGTCTCGCATTGGCAGATTCACTACAACAGCGGAAGCGCATGTGTTGCCGCAAATTTTTTCAAGACAACCAAGTCAAGAAATTAACACATGGAATTCGAACTTGCCAAATAACAAAGAATTGGCTAATCCAGAATTCGCTAGTCCCAATAAAATAGGCCTACTATTGGGAGCAAAATTCTATCATCAAATGTTGTGTGCGGGGAAAATATATATTGGAAAAAATCTTCCAATATTGCAAAACAGCGTGTTCGGTTGGATCATAGCAGGGAAGGTTCAACAGCCGGAGGAGTCAACAGCTGTCTGTGGCATTTTCTCTGAAAATGATCTGGAAGAAGCAATAGCAAAATTCTGGTAACATGAGGAAACGCCTGAAAAATGCAACACAATGACATAAGAGGAGAAACTGTGTGAAGAACACTTCACGCTTAATACAACCAAAACGGAAACGAGTCGCTTAGTAGTCAGACTACCCTGCTGGCGACATTGGCATGCTGGGCGACTCAAAATGTCTTGCTTTCAATCGGCTAACGGCATAAGAAAGACGTTTATCGAAAAACAATGACATTAGAAGCGAATACATTGCGTTTATGGAGCAATATAAAAAACTAGGTCATATGACCGAAATCAACCCAAAAGGAATAGAAAAACCACATTATTTCATACCTCACCACTGCAAATTGCGTCCAGAAAGTAGAAGCATTAAATTGAGAGTTGTTTTTGATGCGTCGGCCAAAACCATTTCGGGAATATCTCTTAATGAACTAATGCACACAGGCAGAACAGTGCAAAGCGAATTTTTTACCATATTGCTTCGCTTCTGAATGCCGAGGTTTGTGTTGAAAACGGATATTGAGAAAATATACCGTCAATTTTTTTTACATAAAGACGACAGACTGCTACAGTTAATCATGTGGAGAAACGCCACAAGTCAACCAGTAAAGTATTTCCAATTGAACACTGTCACATATGGAACAAGAGCTGTTCCCTATTTCGCTACACGGTGCTAAGTAAAGTTAGCAGAGGAAAACAAAAATACAGCGTCTGCAGGATCAACAGCTTTTAAAAACCATTTCTACGTTAATGATGGTTTGGCGGGTGCAGATTCAATAAGTGAAGCTATTGGAATTCAAAATCAGTTAACGACAATACTTAAAACAGCAGGGATAAATCCGAAAAAATGGAGAACGAATTGCTTCAGACTGATGCAAGGAGTCGCTGTCGAAGACCAAGAAATAGATTTCGATTTTGACCACCACTTTAATGAATCCATCAAAACGTTCGGACTACGATGGCTGCCCATAACCGATGAACTTGAGATAAAAGTTGTAGTCAATGCAGAAACGCGCATAACAACGCGGCAAGTAACATCGGAGCTGGCAAGAATCTTTAACCCACTAGGACTGGTTGCGTCAGTAGTGGTAAAAGCCAAAATATTTATCCAACAGTTATGGTGTCTTCAACTTGCTTGGGATGCAGTCATTCCAAAAGAGCTTTACGCAAAATGGTCAAGCTTTTGAACAAACCTGCAAGCACTTGTTGTAGGTATACTTTCAAAAGGATTCGTTTTAAAATCCTTTTCGTGTAGGGTTCTTTGTGGTGTCATTCCAACTCAGTTTTATTACCACTAACTATTTCTAAAAATCCAAAATATATTTTATCTTAAAAATATGCTTAAAATTACTTAAACAAGGTTCGCTGACGCAAACTCTGCTGCAGTCGAATTCCCCCGCTGCCGTCTTCTCTCTTCAGTTTCAGCTGACGTCTTCGTCTTTCGCTACTTTCTTTCATTCTTGGGACTTGCGTCCCAATTCTTCATTATTTTGCTGGAATGCATTATTTGTCTTGCCCTCAACTGCCCCAATTTTGACTTTTTAGGCCGTTGGTGCTTATTGTTGTTTTTCTTATTTTCGCTCAGCACAGTAGGTTCACGATATGTGTGACACGATCACAACATTCCTCCCCCCTTTTTTTAAAAGATGGATCCGAATTCATGCGGATCGGTGGAGTAGAGGTTGGAGTAGGGCTGGGAGGTGGGATTGTTATGTCTTTGTCCTGTAGCGAAGTTGAAAGTTTTCTGGACCATTCGCTAGCTTTGTCTGCACCACATCACCTTTCGTATACTTTTTCGCGTTAACTTTCTTGCCACCACCTGTTTATAATTTGGTGACATTAGTATTTGGTGACCTTGAGTTTTAGGTTCGTTTTGGCTGGTGCTATCATTGACTGAAATATTCCAGTCGACTGTTAAAAGCTTCCTGCACCCGACAATTATGTATGTTGGGAGTTCGTAGACTGCCTTCGCCGCTAATGTCACGGTTTTCGGCATTTATTTGCTTTTGTGGTGTCGATGACGTTATCTTCGTCGAAACGTACACCAAACGGTTACGACGCAGGAAAGACCAACCAATTTTGCTTGAGGGTGACCCACTGGAAACTCCCGGTCTCTGGATGAAAAAGCTGCCTTCAACTCTCTAGCTGGATCCCTCGCTGCCGTCATAACTTTAACTTTAAATTAAGATTTTCTATATAAAGATTTTAATAGTTTCTCATATTTAAAAAAAAAAACAACGTGAAAATTCCTCGGCACATCTTTAACTATCAACAAAAATCATCATTCCAATTGCACGTCTTTTCAGATGCTTCCGAAAGAGCATATGGCGCATGCATCTACATAAGAGCAATAAAATTCGACAAAAGCATTATGATTCGGCTTTTATGCTCCAAAAATTGTGTGGCTCCGTTGAAAACATTAACAATACCACGTTTGGAACTTTGTGCAGCCGTGTTGGCAACAGGACTTATGACACGTGTGAAAACTGATAAAAAAATCCAAGGTGAAGCATTTTACTGCTGGTCAGACTCGCTGATAGTATTGTCTTGAATTAATCAAAGGTCAGCAACATTTCAAGCGTTTGTTGCTTATCGCATCGGAAAAATACAACAACTATCGAATAGAGAGCAATGGCGGTATGTGCCCTCAAAACACAATCAAGCGGATGTACTCTCACGTGGCAATAACCCACAGGATCTTGCAACCACACTGTACAATTCACCCTCGTCGAGGAAAGATCAAGATAATGAAAAAGTGGAACGTACCTTGATTTCTTCGGAAGGCGGCGGGACGTTGGGTTCCACTCCGGTGCGATGGGATGAAGAAAGCGCGTTGATCGTGAAGTTGGTTGGATTAGCGATTACGCGGCGCGTCTTCGCGTTTAAATGTTAAGTAAAAAAAAGGAAATTTAGGCTTCTTGGCGTTAAAGATGATAAAGAAAAACACATTTCGAACTTATAAAGAAACACTTCACTACGGCTTCATGCCGAACTTAGTTTTTATAAAATATCCACAATTCGGGTTTGATTAAATTAAATTTGGGTTTGCCCTTTTTTTTGAAACAATTCTTTTTGGTTTTGGGTTGTTTGGTTTTTTTGTTATTTTAATTGATTTTCGGGAGTCGGATCGCACACGCGTATCGCTCGAACGGCTGCTTCTTCGATAGTGCTATTTGCTATCGCTCCACTCGCGGAATAACCGAGTTCGCTCCTTTTTTCTGGGAAGTAATGAGTAATTAATGTATTCGCCGTGGATAAGTCGGCGTTTACGTGGCGCAACAGCGACTTTGAACACACACATTTATGGTTTCATGGACCTATGTTTCTTTATCAAGTTCAAGAGGTATGGACAGCACCACTTCAGAAGGAAGTTATCGAGAAAACGTCACTGAAAAGAAAACAAAACAAAAAAACTGTGGTTTTTTCAATCCAAGCACAACCTCTGATTCATACAATAAATGCAAAAACTAATTTCCTCACCTTGCAACAAATAATATCCTACATTTTGCGCTTCACACAGAATCCAAGACAAACTAGATCGTGTCGACCAGAAACCTTGCAACTTTCACCATCAGAACTTAATACTTCACTTAAATACATCGTAAAGGAAACTCAAAGAATTCAATTTAAGGACACGCTCAAAATTCTGAGCAAGGGCGATCACATACCCAACTCGCATAATCTAAGCTCTCTGTCTCCATTCTTTGATGAGGAAGGACTCTTGAGAGTTGGAGGAAGAATGAGTTGCTCTTCTCTTAACTACGACACAAAGCATCAAATAATACTACCGTACAATGATCCAACAGTTAAGTTAAGTCACTCCATCAAGAAAACCTTCATTGTACAGCATCATATGCAGAAGAGCAAGACCAATTTTATATAATCAAATTATGGGTAAATTGCCAGCTGCACGCGTGGAGCCAGCTAGACCCTTTTTAACTGCAGGAGCGGATTACTGTGGACCGTTTAAAATCCATTTCAACATAAGAGGGAAGCACCCTCAAAAGGCATACGTCGCCATCTTCTGCTGCTTAGTCATAAATGCAGTGCATTTGGAGTGTTCAGTCTTTCAACAGAAGCATTTATTGGAGCACTGAAACGTTTCACAGCCCTAAGAGGACACTGCAAGACCATGTATAGCGACAACGCAACAAATTTTGTTGGCTCTCGAAACTTTATCAGGAGGTAGTCCTAGCGCCCGAAGCACAAGAAAAGATAAATAAGACCTGTAACATGAAGGGAATCGAATTCCGTTTTATTCCTTCCAGATCTCTTCATTTTGGCGGGCTGTGGGAAGCAGCCGTCAAGTCAGCAAAACATCTTTTGACTAGAGCACAGAAGCGGCATCATTGACCTTGCAACGAATAATATCCTACATTTTGCGCTTCGCACAGAATCCATGACAAACTAGATCGTGTCGACCAGAAACCTTGCAACTATCACCATCAGAACTTAATACTTCACTTAAATACATCGTTAAGGAAATTCAAAGAATTCAATTTAAGGACACGCCCAAAATTCTGAGCAAGGGCGATCACATACCCAACTCGCATAATCTAAGCTCTCTGTCTCCATTCTTTGATGAGGAAGGACTCTTGAGAGTTGGAGGAAGAATAAGTTGCTCTTCTCTTAACTACGACACGAAGCATAAAATAATACTACCGTACAATGAGCCAACAGTTAAGTTAAGTCACTCCATCACGAAAACTTTCATTGTACAGAATCAGATGCAGAAGAGCAAGACCAATTTTATATAATCAAATCATGGGTCAATTGCCAGTTGCACGCGTGGAGCCAGCTAGACCCTTTTTAAGTACAGGAGCGGATTAGTGTGGACCGTTTAAAATCCATTTCAACATAAGAGGGAAGCACCCTCAAAAGGCATACGTCGCCATCTTCTGCTGCTTCGTCATAAACGCAGTGCATTTGGAGTGTCCAATCTTTCAACAGAAGCATTTATTGGAGCACTGAAAGGGATCACAGCCCTTAGAGGACACTGCAAGACCATATATAGCGTCAACGCAACAAATTTTGTTGGCGCTCGAAATTTTATTCAGGAGGTAGTCCTAGCGCCCGAAGCACAAGAAAAGATAATGAAGACCTGTAGTATGAAGGGAATCGAATTCCGTTTTATTCCTCCCAGATCTCCTCATTTTGGCGGGCTGTGGGAAGCAGCCTTCAAGTCAGCAAAGCATCTATTGACTAGAGCACAGAAGCGGCATCATTGACAGATGAACAACTACGCATTGCGATCACCGAAATTGGAGCCATATTTAGTTCCCTACCACTAACACCAATGTCCAACGATCCTAATGACTTAAACGCCTTAACACCAGGACATTTTTTGATTGGATAGCCGATGATATCAACAGTTGATGAAAATATTGCTCAATCATCAAGAACGCTACAAACCCATTGGAAAAGAGTCACTCAAATATATAAGGAATTCTGGGATCGGTGGAGAAAGGAGTATCTGGCGGACTTACAGCAAAAACATAAAAGGAAGGGGCCAGTAACCAATATAAATGAAGGTACGATGGTCATATTAAAAGAAGATAATCTTCCCGCACTCCAGTGGCCGAATTATCAAAGTATACCGAGGAGAAGATGAAATGGTTAGAGCAGTGGACGTTAAAATTGAAAAGCGGATTTTCAAACGTGCCATTCATCGCTTAGCTCCACTATATCTGGAAACAAAAGGAGACGAAGAAATCGATCCTTCAATTTCAAATGAGGAGGAACAAAAGGATGTTCATTTACAGGAGCAAGCAAATTCCTTTCCGATCAGCATCCCATTGGATCAAGTCAAGAACACTAGCAGTATGGACAAGGAAGCAACGCCTGCCAAGCGTTCCCAACTAAGCTCAAAATTTGCATTCACAATTTTAACATTGGTACTTCCACCGTTTGCTCTTTCCAGTCAGATAAACGTAACGCCTCTACCAAACAATCCCGGAATCCATTTTGACGAAATTGGTCAAGTCAAATTATATGTGACAACCTGGAAAATAATTGTATATCTTGATTAAGAGCCATTCAAAAGGGATGTACCACTTTTGACTTCTGGAATATCTGACTTGTTGGACACTTGCGCACAAAAAGGAAATCATCCACCTTGTAATCTAATGCTAAAACATCTTAAACCGATAGAAAATGATTAAGATTCAGGATTCGAAATTCTATCCAAAAGAAAAATACGCGGTACTGTTGACACAATTGGGAGTACTTGATTAAAACTACGAGAAGCAAGTGTCTAAAACGATTGCACACATTCAAGGCAATGAAGAATACTTGGTAAAACTCTTAAAACCTCAAACCTCGCTCGGGGACTCAACGATTAACATTAAAAAACGGGACCAAGAAAATATTAAAAATAAATTAAATGAAATAGATACACTAATAAACACAATTTGTGAACAACTCGGAGCAGGCATAATTCATTCAACTCAAGCAATTATGAGCTTGTGCATCCAGCTACTAGCATTATCATCATCCCTTTTACAAACTCGATCTGCAATTCTGGATACCTTAGTTGATAGACACCATGAAAAAGTGAACCCGTATGTTCTTACTCCTCATCAGATTTCTGAAGAAATTGGAAATATCAGAATGCACCTGCCATCACATCTTCAGTTACCTACTATGCAAGATAACATTCATGATAATTGATTAAGTAGTCGCACAAAATCACATTATTTTTACAATCCGTCTACCACTTTCGGATCAGCAGGCATTTCATCTGCAATATTTAACACCAATCACGGCAAAAATAAATGGCACGCTAATATCAATTAAAGTGCCCGCAAAATGGCTAGCTATCAACGATCACAGAGATGAATATTTCACTGCGACAGGCAGCATCATCGAAGGCTGTACAGTGTACACCCATAAACAGCAATTTTCTCCTATGCTCCAACTTACAATCTACACGTCACAAAAAGTCCAACTTAAGCAAATGTGTATTGGACCTCTTTAATTACGAACAAGAGCCTTCGTGTGAGCTGCAATCCACTAATCAAGATGTGGTGTGGCACCAGTTATACGACAAAAACAATGGATATACGCATTCACCCAGGTATTGCGAATTACAATAGTATGCGGTGAGCAAAGTGACGTCATATCTTTATCCGGAATAGGCATTATCGAACTTCAAGCAGAATGCACCCTGAAGGGTGACGACTAAACCATTTACGGTCATCAGGCTATATCGACAACACGTTAAGGCGGTTACAGGTCAGTGGGAGTTTTACCTACAAATTTTAGCGAGAAACGTGTAGACCTCACAACGTTAAGCCCATACGCATCAAAAATTAGTCTTTCACTGTTGACATCAAACGGTCGTGCTATGTCTTCGCTCTGTTTAATTTGCCATAACGATGGCTCGCATTTATAATGCTTCGGCTGTGACTCGTTCTACCATTCGCTATGTGCTGAGATAAATCATGATGTGATTGAATTTCTAAAAAAATCTCGAAACTTCCAATTTGTCTGTGATCGGTGTCTTAATGAAAATCCAGCTAAATTAGCCATGGACCTGGCTTCCGAGGTTAAAAAACTAAATGAAAAATGTTTGATTTTATGTGAAAAATTTTCATATAGAGATTCTTTATTGAAATCAACTAGTACAAAGCTGAAGTCATCTAGTGCAAATTCGCCGCGCTCAACTGATATTTCTAAACTTCTTCGACAAACATTAAACTGTAATGCTGTTGTTACTCGCTCAAAAGCTAAATCTACTGAGCCTCGACGTACGGTAAATTTAAAGTCTAATCTAGCTACTCTCTCAAAATCACCGTGTGGTATGTCTGAGCGCCGGGTATCGCATAACACTCTACCTACTAATGCTGCATTAGCGCCAACGAATATTGAGATAGACGCTAATTTGCTATCCTCTTCTCCCGCTTGTGGAAAATCGAATCAACCTGCAATTACACCGGTTTTAAATCAGGCTGAAAATAATAATGCTTTTACATTATCGCAACCGTCGAATGGTTACATGCGCGCCCAGTCTGCTGCTAACATCATTGGTGTAAGTGAGTGGACTGAAGTAAGAAATCGAAAGAGAAACCAAAATGAATTTGTGGTCGGATCTAATGAGAGTTCGGAACTGAGAGTAGTTGAGCGTACGAAGTGGCTTCATTTTTCTTCGTTTCTGCCTGATGTAACTGCTGATGATATCGTCGGTTATATTATTAAGCATGCATCACTAACTAAAGATCAACTACAATGTTATAAACTTGTAAAAAAAGATTCCCCAGCTGATTCTCTTAAGATCTTCTCTTTAGCCGGCGGGAGTAAGAGTTCGCACATTTCATTTTTTTCAAAAGCGAATGGATCAACAGCTGACCTTGTAACTGATAATGTTTGCCCAAACGAATTATGTAATCTGCCTATTGTTAAACCCAATACATTTTTGAATTCATCATTGAAAATGTAGTATCAAAATGTTTCTGGTATGCGCACTAAAGGCAGCTTATTTGCTTCTCTGTCAGCCCATTTTGATTATGATATCATTATAATTTGTGAAACTTGGCTCAATGAAAATTTCTTCGATGAGGAGTTTTTTAACCTTAATGTGTATCAAGTGTTCCGAAAAGACCGAGATCTGATTAAAACTGGGTGCAGTAGAGGTGGAGGGGTTCTTGTGGCGGTGAAGAACTCATTCTCTGCATCCGTAGTTGTGCTTGATGATGATGACTCGATTACACTAGTTTACAAAAAATAAAAAATTTTGCGACCTGGGCCATCTGATGGTCTTTTCTAAAGTAAAATTTTGTGCCGAATCTGAATATGTCATCAAAAAAATTGTAAGTAGAATAGTTTTTGAGAAATAGGCTATTTTCCGTTTTTTGAGTTTTGAAAAAAAGTATGGTTAGTAAATTGCAATTATCTCCGAATATATTTAACCGATTCTAAATTTTAAGCTACGAATTAAAAGGCAGTTAAATTGTCTACTAACAATGCCCAGAACATTTTTTAATCCAAATATACACGTAGAAGCTATTGATGAAAATTTCCAGAAATTTGTTAAATTTTTAACAAAATTTCAATAAAAAAATCACTTTTAGTCTAATTTACACCATGAAAAAATTTTTAAAAAATTTTCTTCGCTCTTTGGCTTCAAAGAACGATCTTTTAGGAAGAGAGGAAGCTTATTTTGATCAAATTCGCATTAAAAATGTGAAAGTTATAAGTAATTAAGCAAAAATACACAAAAATTCATTTTGTTTAAATTCCATTTTATTCGAAATGGCTCAAGTCCCCTTATCTATATTGATCACATTTAATCGAAACAGGAGTAAACATGTCTTTGAAAATTCATTTCCTGCACTCCCATTTGGATTTCTTTCTGGAAAATCTTGGTGATGAAAGCGATGAACACGGCGAACGCTTCAACCAGCAATTAAAAGCCATAGAACGCCGCTATCAAGGTTTTTGGGATGAGGCAATGATGGGAGAGTACTGCTGGTTTCTTATCCGGGAAACAGGTTCCCTCCATAGTTGAAAAAACAAGTAAGGGGTTTAATTTAAGAGGTTTTTAACCCCATCAGGGAACCCCATATACCAACTTTAAATTAAAAGTTAAATTTCTTTATTAAAACTGCCGCTTTTCCACGCCCACTTTTTTTGCAATTCTAATCGGAGGCTAAAATATACACTCGAATTCTAAGCTTCATTGAAATATTTCGAAAAAGTCCGATTTTGAGGCAGTTTTAGAATTTTTGTGACAGACCCTAGTACTGGAGGTACCCTTAATAAAGGACCGACCAAGGAAATTTTTTTGGAGGATGTTTATTGCTACAAACGAAGCATAAGTGCCAAATTTCGTTCAATTCCCATTTGAATTTCGGTTGTACGAGACAATTTTCGAAAACCGCCCTTCTGCCACGCCCACTTTTTCAATTTTTGGAAATAATACTACTGGCCTTTAAATATGATCAAATATCAAATTTCATCAAAATATCTTGAAAAATTTCGATTTTAGAGCAGTTTTTGTGATTTTCGTAACAGACCCTAGTACTGGAGGTACCCCTAAAAATGGTCCGATCGGGTCCATTCTCGAACTTGTTCTTACTCATGTGCCTGTGAGTACGTATATCAAGATAGCTCAACTCCTTCGATAAGAAAACTGTATACAAACAGACGGACAGACAGACGGACGGACATGGCCAAATCGAATCTCCTGGTGACGCTGATCATTTCCACATACATATATTTTGTATGGTCTATCTCGACTGGTTCTGGGTGTTACACACAACCACACAAACGCAATATACCCTCGACACAGAGTGTGTTGGGTATAAAAAGGGGACTTGAGCCATTTCGAATAAAATGGAATTTAAACAAAATGAATTTTTGTGTATTTTTGCTTAGTTACTTATAACTTTCACATTTTTTATGCGAATTTGATCAAAATAAGCTTTCTCTCTTCCTAAAAGATCGTTCTTCGAAGCTAAAGAACGAAGAAAATTTTTAAAAAAATTTTTCATGGTGTAAATTAGACTAAAAGTGATTTTTTTTATTGAAATTTTGTTAAAAATTAAACAAATTTCTGGAAATTTTCATCAATAGCTTCTACGTGTATATTTGGATTAAAAAATTTTCTGGGCATTGTTGGTAGACAATTTAACTGCCTTTAAATTCGTATCTTAAAATTTTGAATCGGTTAAATATATTCGGAGATAATTGCAATTTACTAACCATACTTTTTTTTTAAACTAAAAAAACAGCAAATAGCCTATTTCTCAAAAACTATTCTACTTACAATTTTTTAAATGACATATTCGGATTCAGCACAAAATTTTACTTAAGAAACGACCATCAGTTGACCCAGGTCAGATTTGCTGTAAACTAGTGTTATTGACCAACTTTGTATTGCTATAGGCGGTCAAGCTAATAAGCTGCTTATATGCGTCTCTTATGTTCCTCCGAATAGTTGCTTTGATTTGTATAAATCTCACGTAGATAATATTTATACTATTGCTAATGACTGGAAAGGTAGTCATATGTGTGTAGTTGGTGACTTTAACCTGAATAATTTAAATTGGAAAAGCTCTTTAGATAGGTGTGGCCTTAATCCGTGTAACGTAAGCAATAATATTGAATTGTATTTAATTGATACATTCTCTTCCATAAATTTGGTTCAATTTAATAATTGCCTAAATGGTTTAAATAAGCTATTAGACTTAGTTTTCATCACTGATGACATAGACACGAGTATCTATGACTCTTCTTCTCCAATCTCACCAGCTACTGTGCATCATACCGCCCTTTCCATTGAACTCAAGTTCTATAACTTTTTGCCGGTTACTGTAAATAATGACGTGACTTTTATTTGTGATTATAAAAAATGCGATTTTGATATTCTCAATAGTAAAATTACTAGTATTGATTGGAACGCTATTTTGGTAGATTTATGTCCGAAAGATGCTTTCTTATGCTTTAAGCGCACATTAGTGGAACTCTGCAATAAATTGGTTCCTCGGGTGTGTAAAAGATACTCCAGCACGCCATGGGCTACTCCGGGCTTAAAAAAACTAAAAAATCTTAAATCTAAATTTTAAAAGCGTTTTTTGTCTTCAGGTAATTTTGGCATTTATCTTAAATATAAATTTTATATGCGTGAGTTTAATTTTCTAAACAAATTTCTTTATAAAATGTATATTTTCAATTTCGAATCAAAACTAAAATTAAATCCGAAAGAATTCTGGCGGTTTGTTAACTCTAAAAAGAAAAATTCCTACATTCCAAGGAATATGTTTTTTAAATCTGCCTATTTTAGCTGTGCAATTGAAACAGCCAATTTATTTGCTGATTTTTTTGCTTCAAATTATGAACCCATTGGAAGTGAGGGATTTGAAGACTGCGAACCTAACTCTGCCATTGATTTCGGCTGCATGAGTCTGTCCGATAACGACGTCGTCACTGGTATTTCGAACTTGAAGAATTCATCTAAAAATGACTTAGATGGTATTTCGGTTATCGTACTCAAGCGTTGCTCTAAAAGTATTGCCATGCCCTTAAGAATTATTTTCAATAAATCTTTGAGTGCTGGAAATTTTATTGATGATTGGAAGACAGCGACTATTACGCCTATTTTTAAATCTGGCAATAAAAGTAATATTGAAAATTATAGGCCAATTTCTAAAATATCAAATATTAGCAAACTTTTTGAATGCATAGTAAAAGATAGAATATCTTTTGCAGTAAAAAGTTTAATTTCTCCTTTCCAGCATGGCCTTGTGTCTGTAAGATCGACTGTGACGAATCTCGCTATTTTTACCGAGTACTGTCTATCGGCTTTTGCAGAAGGATACCAAGTGGATAGTATCTATACCGATTTTTCAAAGGCATTTGATAAGGTGTCACATAAAATCTTGGTTTTGAAGCTTGCTGCAATGGGATTTCACTCAACTTTTTTAAGCTGGATTGAATCCTATCTTTGTAATAGAGTTTCATTTGTCCGTGTAGATAATATGTTGTCAAATCAGATCATCGCACCGTCAGGGGTACCGCAAGGTAGTATTTTGGGCCCTCTGTTATTCGTATTGTTTATTAATGACATCTCTAATTCTATAAAAATTTCTCAATGCCTCCTTTTTGCTGATGATCTAAAACTTTTCTAGAAAATCAAAAATATGTCTGATTCTGAAACGCTTCAGGTTGAATCTCAGCTTTTATATCGATGGTGTGCTAACAACCGGCTCTTTCTTAATTTAGAAAAGTGCTCATTCGTTACTTTCTCTAAATGTGGTAACTCTCTTCCCACCTCTTATTGTCTTGGTTCACACTCTCTTAGAAGTATGGATATGGTGAAAGATCTGGGAGTGGTATTTGACTCAAAGTTTGGGTTTACACAGCATCTGAATTATATTATTCCGCAGGCCTATCGAATGCTAGCTTTTATAAAACGTAATGGTTCGTGTTTTACTGATCCCTATACACTAAAGTCTCTATATATATCGCTGGTTAGATCTAAACTTAAGTATGCATCCTTTATTTGGAGTCCGTACTATGAAATTCATATTTCCCGCGTTGAGAGAGTGCAAAAATCGTTTACACGTTTTGCGTTGCGTGGATTGTTTTCTGGTGAAACGTTTCCACCATATTTAACTCGTTGTGCCCTTATTGGTATCAAAAAGTTAGAATCACGCCGTACCTTGCAATCTATTCTTTTTATTTCGGATATTATAAGTGCTAGGGTAGATTGTCCGGATCTACTTCATCTTATAACATTTAATGTTCCAAACCGAATTTTAAGGCGTATGGATATGTTTTATATGAAGCTGGTGAGAACTAATTATGAAAGGTTTGCCCCTTTCTATAGAGCTTTATCTTGCCTAAATGCTATTGCTGGCAACGCTGACATTGACTTTTACCTGTCTAGAGAGCGACTAAAATCAATTTTAGTATTTTTCACATAATTGTAAAATACATTCTAATCATTATTATACACATAACCTTAAGTTAGTTGTTAAGCTATGGTCTGTAAGAACACTGTTTCATAGACTGAATAAATAATAATAATAATAAAAAAATTGATGAGCTAACGAAAATTCAACAAACTCTCAAGAGCCAAGATTTCAAACTACCAATGGAAGTGCAATCGTGTGTCACGCACAATCAAGGTATAGCATACGGATCATTGCGCATCGCCGCATGCGTTTTACTCTTCGTCATCATCAACTTTGGCAGAGCACAATTAGGCTGCTTTCTTCACCAAAATCACCACGAATGCGTTCAACATTTGATATATCCATAATATGACGATTAAAGAGTTATCTAGACGCAAAAAGAGCTAGATTAAAAAATTAATTATTAATTTCAATACCTCACCAAATAAAGGGGCATCTCCTTTATTAAAAATAGTTTTAATTCCATAGAGTCAATTGGACTCACGTTGTAGTCTCTGTGAAATTTAAAATCAATTGAGCGATTACTCAGATCTACATGGGAAACGGTCTCTTTCACGTTAAATTGTATATTCTGCAATTCATGTGAATACAATGCAAGCAAATGCATACAGGGCCGAGTGCAGGCTTCAATTTTGAATCTCGAGGCGGGAGTATATTGATACTCAACATAATGTGTTGTTTTGTTTAATTTATTATGTATTAATTTCTACGGCGACAGAAGTCGCTCTCTTTTGAATGCTTTGTTTGCTGTTTTGTTCATAAGGCGTTGAACTAGCAAAGCAAATTCGAAGCCCATTGCACTTGCTTGATACGATCAATTTATCAATATTGCAATCACTGCAATTTTATGTAAGCAATTAATAAAAAACCAAATTTTACTAAATCAGTATTTTCTACATTTTTTTAACTTTTTTGGAATATTGTTATTAGTATATTAGAACAATTTTTGGTTCAATGAAATGAGTTCACAACTATAATTCAACGAGTTAATTCATACTCTAGACAGGTACATGCGCTTGGCAAGAATAATTCAATAAACCACTCTTCGTTGTGTTTAGGTTCATGTGCTTAAACAGAAAGGCATAGCAGCCCATATTAGACTTAAGGTCTTATCACTAATATACACTGCTTACGCTGGGTATAAAAATGAATTGTTTAACGGATGCCAAGGTATCATGATGACTTAAATATATTATAGCATAAGCCTGCTTCTTTGCAATTAATAGTTATATGTGTTTGGATTTATCTGCATAGCATTGTAAGAATGGTTTTAACTAGCAACTTACCTCTTAATACGTGGACCGTGATACTTGCAGATCGAGCATTGGATGGGGAGCATGTATAATTTCCAGCGTGATGCAAATGCACTTCATGGATTGTCAGTAAGCTTGTCAGTAATGTCGGTACGTTGGTTGGTTGATGTTGACTGGTAGAGGTTAAAGTGGATATGTCCCCTTGACTTGTGGAAGGTAGAAATGTTGTTGAAATATATTTTTTTTTACTTTTATCGTTCCAAGAAAGTAGCTCAGAGCTCGATTTGTCTTTTGTAGTAAGCAGCGAGTTGGAAGCTACAGATACTACCAAAAAACCATTTTGCGTATCGAAATTCACCATTTTGCTATCGTGATACCTAAAAGATTTAAATATATTAATTTTCCTAGAAAACCTACTAGGCAAACAGCACATAATTGTATTATATAATCGTGGTGTGAACCACCATGATTTTTTAACGCGATAAAGTCTCTTAAATTGATTTTAGAATATCATTTTAGGCGATCCCATTACTCTGAAGATTGTGCTATTTTACCTCCATTTTGGCACACAATTTTAAATATGAAAGTCGGATGTGTTCACGAACATTGATTGCTGGTGAGAAAAATAAAATTCAAAATCACGCCCTATACAAAGTGTTACCTAGAGATTCATAGTTATCTCGCAATTGGTGGCGACGCCGACGACAGTCCGACGACTTTAACAAGTGCTCCGCGTTACTTTGAGTATTTTTACAATTATTTATTACAAAACATTAAATTAATAAAAAAATTAGAAATCATAATAATACTGTGAAGCGGCTGTATTTACCGTTTTTGAAGTAAATTGGTTCTTTTCTGGCGTATCACTTTAATACGTCGAACTACACAATTTCTCATCAAACGCTCTTACCTCAGCCTCTCTTGGCGCCTAATTACTTCTTCGTTTGTATTAACAACAATCAGCTGCTCTAATCTTTCGAACCTAACTGGATTTACTGGTGAAATGTCAACACCGGGGAGTGCCAAACTCAATGCATCGGCTCTTTCTTTTCTTCAGTATACCCCAAAGCTATCGGATTATGCAGACATACCTCAATTGCTAAAATTAATTAAACATTGACTGGATCAACAAAGCAATTTGATAACCAGTAAAATTCATGCCGTGGAGGCTACTATCTTAGGAGTACTGAATCAGCAAATGAGTGAGTTACGACGGCAACTGAGCACAGTGGTACACCGAGTGGAACAGTTGGAGGCATGTACCTCTGAGGTGAGCGCCTTAAAGGTTGAAATTGTTTCATTGCGCGAACGAGTAAGAAAACAAGAAAATCAAGCTGTATCGTGTGATCTGTGTTTGCATGGAATCCCTTACCAAGAAGGTGAAAACCTGGTAAGCATTTTTACATCGCTCTGCAATGCTATTAAGTTGAAGGCCCCTGCTATTGCATATTTCTCGCCTTCCACGAAAAGTGCAATCATCTACAATTATTGATCCCGACATATTGTTGACAGTTCGGTCGACATATGATCGTAACATGACATTACGATATATGACTGAATTTCGTCGCACTCAGAGAGATGGGTTAACACTTAATAACACTGGCCTCAGCTCTGATACGGTCTTTTATGTAAACAAAGGCATTTTGAATGAAAGTTATTGTTCGTGGCAGAACGATTAAAAGATAAAAGAGAGATTAAGATTAGCTTGAGTGCCAGCAAAAAGCCTGGAAGCACTTACATATGGTGATTTTCCAACCGCCAGTAAACGTTGTATCGGACTATTTGAATTAAACCAAATAAAGGTATTTCGAGAGAATTTTATTCTTTGTTGAGATCCGTTGAGGTATAATTCCAAGGGGATAATATAATTACATTGGGGTTGGGACTCTTGCCAAGCGTATATCCGAAAGACTTTTCGATGAGCGTAGATTGCAGTAAAAATTTAAAGAAGAAATAATTCCTTTCTCTTTGATGTCCAATTTGTTCCGCTCGTCGAAATTCAAAAGAAGAAAGTGAATAGAATTCAAAGACAAAGGCCAGATTTCACAAAAAGCCAAAAAAGCTAAAAAATCCAAATTTGAGCAAAAGCTCGCTAAAAAAAAGAGTTAAATTGTTGTTTTTCGCCAGGTGGCTACTTTAACATCGATTACTGCAAGTTCAAACCTCTCGCGTAAGAAATCTGACGTAAACATTTCCGGCCCCCTTGCAGGAAGCTGCAATATACTCTTGGCATGAGCTTACAATTTTAAGTAAAAAAAACCAATATAGATAAATTAAAAGTGCGCCGTTTAACAGCAAGATTGGCCCGGATAATAGAAATCCCAGGGCTGAGTTCTGGGCTAGAAGTGCACCGCTCGATGGGGCCAGATTCCCCGGTCTGTTGATAACGGAAAAGATGCCGCCGGCTAATATAAGTTCGCACGGCGAGCGCAAAAAGAAAGCATTGTCTGCTAGAATCACGTTGGCGAATTGATCAGCGACCGATTGATTGAGCGACACTTCGGGAGTTGCGTAACGAATGGTGATCACTTTGAGAGTGACTGCGAACTTTATCTTTGGGTCATGATGGGGGCTGACGGTTGCACAGCAGAATTTTTCTGATCCCAGTACCGTTGTTGTGAGGTGAAATTTTTCTACAAACCGATCGGAGATCAGGCTGCGTTCGCAACAAAAATCGATTAGAGCTCGGACGTTATGACATTGCTGCTGACAGTTAAGTCGTTCCATGGCTGTAGGGACTAATGTGACCATAGGGGTCGGCTGTAATGGCATTTCCGGTATGGGTTGACGTGATGATTTCGAGGATTCGACGCTTTGCTTGACTCGTTCGTGACAGTGCAGTAGCGAATGATGGTTTTGTTTGCAAAGGGCGCAGAAATGTTTGCTAGTACAATTCTTCGTATGATGTGAATGTGCGAGACAGTTTCCTCAGTATTTGTGCAGAGCTACAGCGCGGAGTCGTGCAACGACGTTCGTCATTTTGAATTTGTGACGGATGGTGCCCCTTACAGACGCGACACGCATATTGATGCTGCTTTGATTTGTTTCCCATTAGATTAAGGACTACGAACTAAATAAATAAAAGAGAAAATTAGCATGAGGGTAAAACGACAAGTTTGGTTATAGGTCTGGTGATAACACTTTTGCTCGTTTGTATATCGGCGACCCGTACTCGATGATCGCTTCCCTTATAGATTTTTGAAACTCTCTCCATATACGCCACTCGGTGGTGGGCAAATTCTTTTGTTTAATTGCAACGAAATCAAAAACTTTTAGATCTTCGTATGGAAATTTCCACCTGTGTCTTTTGTGGAGTTCGATTAAATACTCAGATTTCCAACGTTCGCACATAATGTGGTTTAGAGCTTTAATTTTTCTACAGCGATTAACTAAGGAAATTGGGTTGGCTTCGAGACACGGTTCTGCTCGTGAAAGCAGAGGGCCTCCTACCAAAAAGTGGCCTGGTGTTAGTGGGGACAGATCGGTAGGATCTGATGATTGAGGGCTAAGCGGGCGAGAATTCAGACACGCCTCAATTCTGGCTAGGAGAGTCTGAAATTCTTCGAATGTGTACTTTATGAGGCCCACGCATTTTCGAAAGTGGATTTTAAAGCTTTTAACTCCGGCTTCCCATAACCCGCCCATGTGAGGGGTTTCGGCTGGAATAAATTTCCAGGATATTTGATGTTCGACATATTTGGAGGTCGTCTCGATTGCAATTGAATTAAGAAACTGTTGATATTCCAACTTTATAATTTTTGATGCTCCAACGAAATTGGTACCGCTATCGGTATACACTTCAGCTGGACATCCTCTTCTGGAAATGAAACGGTCAAAAGCGGCTAAAAAGTTAAATCAGATGTGGCTTCAAGATGGATTGCCTTTGTAGAGAAGCAGACGAACAGGCATACATATCCTTTTGACAAGCGGCAGCCGCGGCCACGAAACGATTTAATCTCGAAAGGGCCAGCAAAATCGATTCCGGTGCTATGAAATGGTCGAGAAAAGGAACATCTTTCTGGAGGCAAAGCAGCCATTAGTTGAGTGCGTTGTTTTTTGCGTTCGAGAACACATATCTTACATTGTCGAATGGTAGATTTTATTAAGTTGCGGACTCGAGGAATCCAAAACTCGGTTCGCAGAAGGCGCAACATGAGGGAGTTTCCACCATGAAGCGAAACTTTGTGAATGAATTGAACAAGTAAGGAGGTATATTTACAGTTATACGATAACAAAACTGGATGTTTTTCATTGTAAGACAACGATCGAGAGTCGGTCAAACGGCCGTTAGATCTTATGAGCGAATATTCGTCAAGGAATGGATTGAATGACGATAAAGGGCTTTTACACTAAATAGCACGTTTATTTTGTAGACACCGCATTTCTTCTGCATAAAAATTTTTTTGAGCTAAGAAGATGAGACGAGTTTTCACGAATCGAACTTCTTCACTTGATAGACTAAGCGAAACATCAGACCGAATAGCACTGGACCTTTTACGAATCCGCCAATAAAACTTAAAGAGATAGCCCAACACTCTGTAGGCTCGTGATAAACAAGAAAAATGTTCTAAAATATCTTCAAATCTATCCTCTCGCAAGACATGTGTTTTTATTGCTCTTATCTCTAACGTGACATCATCAAGTATTAGAGGATCGGCTGACTCCCAAGTTTTACTTGGTTTATGCAGCCAATCTGGCCCTTCCCACCAAAGAGGGTTTTCGATTAGATGTTGCGGGACTACGCCTCTGCTGGCTAGATCGGCGGGATTTTCTTCAGACTTCACATGATTTCATTTCCCATGCGGAACGAGGCTTGTAATTTTCGAAACTCGATTGGCGACAAAGGTCGTCCAAGTACAAGGGGGTTTTTTCAACCACGCTAGCACAATATTAGAATCAGTCCAACAATAGATACTTTCAATAGAAACTAGCAAATTATCTCCAATTGAGTTAAGCATTTCAGCTAGAAGCAGAGCTCCGCTTAACTCCAAACGTGGCAATGAAATTGTTTTGATGGGTGCGACCCTCGTCTTAGCGAAGAGCAAAGTGGTAAGGAACCCGTTTTTTGACAAGACTCTAATATAAACACACGCAGCGTATGCTTGTATGGAGGCGTCACAGAACCCATGAAGTTCTGTCCGCGAGGCAGGGCTGTAAAAGGTCCAACGAGGAATTTGGATATTCTTCACATATTCTAGGTTCTTGGCGAAGTTTTGAAAATCGAGAAGACAGCGTTTAGCGACTGGGTCATCCCAAGAAGTTTTTTCCAACCATATAGTTTGCATGATGATCTTCGCAACGACAACAATGGGAGCAAGCCACCCTGCTGGGTCAAACAATTTTGCGATTGAGGACAATATCTGTATTTAAGTCGAACAAGTATCCAAAGAAATCGATTGAATAGTGAAATAAAACCGATCAGTGACTGCGTTCCAAAGGATGCCGAGCGTTTTTGCTTGGCTAACTTCCTCTAGAACTAGAAAATTGGAATTTAGTAAATGGCCTTTCTGCATATTGTTGTGTGTCACAACCGCACAAACAGTTCTTATACCTTATTTCGATATGCGATAAAGTACAACAACGAAAACACCGGCGTTCAGAATCAATAAAACATTAACGCTGACGTAAACAATCAAAGCCAATGATCGCAAATACTAAGAACATCAGACGATTGGATCGGGCGAGTGAGCGGCAAGACGAAATGGCCGAAACAGCTAGTCAGCAATTATGTCGCATAAGCTATGCACAAGAAGTTCATCGTCTTAAATACTGACCTGCTCCAATAATAATAATAACAACAACACGTAGCAGGTGAAGACTGGAATAAAGCTGACGCTAGAAGTATTAAGCAACAGCAGCACGCAACAACAACAATCGAGATGACCCAGAAGAGTGTCGCAACAACCGATATTGCTAGAACAGCAATATCTCTTGAAGACTGGAATAAAGCTGACGCTAGAAGTATTAAGCAACAGCAGCACGCAACAACAACAATCGAGATGACCCAGAAGAGTGTCGCAACAACCGATATTGCTAGAACAGCAATATCTCTTGAAGACTGGAATAAAGCTGACGCTAGAAGTATTAAGCAACAGCAGCACGCAACAACAACAATCGAGATGACCCAGAAGAGTGTCGCAACAACCGATATTGCTAGAACAGCAATATCTCTTTATTTAAACTGAGATTCGTGCACTGGAGGAGGACTACGATCAGAACCGTGAACCGAAGTATTCAGTAGATCTCAACTTTAACGCACCTACTCACGAGCCAGGACGTTGAAGTGTGGATCTCCGTGTTAGCTAGGGAATAGCTCATAAAAGTTAGTTAGCTTAAGGATTTAATGTTACGCCTTAAAGTAAATCAATAAATGCTATACACAACATTAAACGGTCTCGAGTAATTCCTTGCGTTAAGCTACTTAGACGCGCTCCCTAGACGACACAACATTAATGGCGCAGCCGGTTTTCGACTAAAGTAAGTCGGGAAGGAACTACGATCCGAGCGGTTTTCAAAGAACGACAATCCTGATAATGGGTTTAAGTTGGTGAATATTCCACTTATTTTCGAACCAGTTACTATAAACTGTTGGAGAGCGGTGATACCAAATCCAACAGGGTCCGGGAGAGTTGATAACTCCAAAGGACACCTTAGTAAAAATGGCGCGAAGTGGGCGGAATAACACCGATGATTTTTATATTAACCTTATTTAAGTTGTACTGTTATAAACTGTTGGAGAGCGGTGATACCAAATCCAACAGGGTCTGGGAGAGTTGATAACTCCAAAGGACACCTTAGCAATACGGCTTATTAAGAGTTGTATAAGAAAATCCAAGATTAGTCGAAAATTGTATAATAAAATAGAGTAAAAAGACAGAGCTGAAGACCAAAGACATAATCGGAAGGCGGAAAGCAGAAAATCGACAGAGCATAAGACACGCATAAACATATGGTGAGTTAAAAAAAAAAAAAACTTGAATAAAATATTTTTTTTTTGCCCAGAGTCCTTACTGTTAACAAGTTAACAATGAATTCCAATATTTTGGTTAGATTCACTTGTTTATTCACGTCCGAGGCTCAGAATAATAATTGCACAGTTTTTTACATATATGTTAGAAACATGAGTTATATTGAGAATAAACGGCATAACAAATTTAAAAAACGGTTTTGCAATCACAGCCAAAATGTAGTCCCAAGCGAAAAACCACTTATCAACGCTAATTTGAATCCGAACTAATAGAAATACAATAATGCCATCCTTTAAAAATTTAACCACGAGAAAGATCTTCTTCGAAGATTTAGAAAGGCCCGGGATATTTAATAGAGTAATAAATATAGAAAGTAAAAAGGAAAATCTATTGAAAATTAAAAAAGATTTTCGAAATATTGGAGTTGAAGATGAAATTAACTTTGAGTTGGTTAGAAAAGTAAAACATATTGAGAGTAAAAAAGAAAATATTTTGAAATGTAGAGAGAGCAGGAACTCGCACGAAGAGAAAAAGCAAGCTTACGAATATGGGCTTCCATCAAAATCAGATAAAAGCGTACATTTAATAACATGTTTTCAATCCGAACGAATAGAAACATTAAATGATACATTACGGCAAGACTTTCAAGATGATGAATACAGTATAAATAAAGACGAAGATAGAATCAGCATGTTTCAATTGTTCTGGATTTTGATAGTAGATTTATTTATAATCTTTGCTAAAAACATAACCGTAAGATTTTATCGTTTTCACAAAAATCGTAGTAGTAGAGAAAAAGTAGTTATTTCATTTGGAAAATTAAATGATCTTGAGACAACTCTCAAAACGAACGAATCAGATTTAATGTCATACAACGCAGTAAGTCCGTTAGTTGGCACTAAAATTTATACAAAATTTATTAAGCGAGAATTTTTAGGAAAATTTTCTGACAACGATAATCACTTTGAAGGACTGGACATACTTTTCAAGGAAACTGATAGCAAGAGTCAAATAGATGACCCTGTTGGAAAAATTGAACAGGAAAATAACCTCACATATAGCAAAAATAATGAAAAAACTAGACATGTAGCATCACTCTCACTTCCGATAGCCAACGTTAGCAAAAGTATTTGTACTGCAGAGACAGTGACGATCAAAGCTAAGGCAATAGGAGTGGAGACAATTGATGTAGAAAACCTTTCCAAGGGAAAAATTTTGCGCAAGGGAAAAGTCAGGCAGAAAAAAGAATTTGTTAACAAGACATCGAGCATGAAAATATTTAATCAACTCGAAGAAGAGCGTAAAGAAATTATATTGCAGAAGATTTTTAAGAGAAACGTTATTGCAGAGAAGAATTCAATTAAAGACAATGTGTGGATCGAATTACCCTGCAACAAGGCTATCGATTACACCATATCTCGTTTGGTTGATTCAGGAGCAGAAACATATTTGTTTGAAGATATGGCAACGGACGCCAAGAATAAAAAATGTTTACGAATATTATTGAAAAATGAGACTTGTAAAAGGTTTACCGATAGGAATGACGGAAACCGGATGAAATTATTAGAACGAGGGCATAGGATTCGTACAGAAAAGACTGTAACAGTTCCACCCTCTGAGACGAGAATAATCCCGAACGAAACCGGGCTACTCGAGCACAAGATAAACGTGGAAATCGGACACGGAGTCCGTAAGAATAAGCAAAAGTATAGAGATCTGAACAAAGCATATTATTGGAAACACGACAGGTATAGATATGTTCTCAGCAGCAACATTTTTGAATGGAATGACATCCAGCACAATATAAGAACTCTCATTAGCAAAATCGTTACTTCTCTTCTAGACAAAGTTTTCGCGCACAATTTCTGTGTACCTTAAAATGCTTCACTCAACAACTGATAAACGAAAATACAATGGCTATTTTCAAGTAAATATACAAATAATTTTGGTTTTCAAGACATTAAACAAGATTTTCTAAAGCAACATACAATGCATTTTTTTAAATAAAAATTAGTATTAAATAAATAAAATAAAAATTTAACAGTTCGCACTCAGGGCACAATAACCTATACGTTTTTTTTTTTTTTTTCAAGAGCAGCTTTTCAACAAAAATCGCAAACCTAAGCAAGAAGTGGTCTTCCAACTTTAAAAAAAAAAAAAAAGGGAATAGTATTGCGAAGGTAAAAGGGTCACTAATCATGCCTAAATTTTTCAAGCAAATGTGCACATACTTCTTGATGAAAAACAAAAAAAATAATAAGTAAATCGAATAGTATATGCACACTTATATTTACAGATCCAAAAGTATTTGCATGGATGGCAAATATATACATGCACATACTTCAGAGATGACGACATAAGAACCTACATATATCTGAAGTTTTTTTTTACGCGATAAAAATTTAACAAAACGAAATGCACACAGATATGTTTTTCCGTTTGTGAGATTTCAGCTATCTTGCAAGCACTGTGCATTCAAAATAATACATTTTTTTTTAAGTTTTCAAATCTTAAACTTTTTTAAGAGGGGGAAGGGTCTATTATGGTCTATTATAATTACAAATTGAAGAAAAAGACAAAAAATGCATTTCCATATTGTCTATACTTAAAATGAGAAAAGTGTTTGCATGGATGGTCGTTCATGCATGCACATGCTTACAATTTAAGACATAAGTATATCAAATGTTAAGAGCTTATGTCGCACGATCAAAGTCGAATTATCAAGTGAAGTTAATAAGCAAGCATATAGCAAGCTTCATTCGCATTCATACAATCATGCATACATACATATAGCAAGCTTCATCCAAACTCATTCAAACTCAGAACATAAAATCACACATGGCTCACAAATATGAAAACTAAGGGCTCATTTACATTTTTGACGTTTAACATCAAATTGACTGAAAATTTTAAAATAATATCTCGATTCAAAAAACGATTTTGACGTAAAAGTTCTTACGATTGTTTTGAATAAGATTTTACAAATATATAAATTGCCCCCTAATATATAAAAAAAAAAAAAATAATAATAAAATAAAATAAAAAAATAAAAAATATATAAAAAATAAAAATATATGCAGGAATGTCTAAACTAAGAATTTCGAGAAGCTTTAAAGTATATAGTAAAATCATTAGAAAATATAATTTTGCTTCGACCTAAAAACTGACGGAAATATATGTTTAAAATGTAATACAGAGAGAATACAAATGAATATATAAAAGAAATTTTTAAACTTAGAATAAGTAAATTTTTGGATTGTAATAGTAACTTTTTAAATAGTAGAGTTAATAAATATCAGTTTAAAGCTTTTATTCAACACGGAGATCACACACCATGAAACGAAAAGATGTGGATGATCAGAAAGCGGCATATCCCACACCAAACAACAACACGGCAGCACAACAACAGCGCGAGAGACCAATGAAACTCGCAATACAACACCAGACACTTCAAAAGGCAGTACAACAACTATGGTATAATCAACCACACCAATTTCAGCTACTATAGCATAACCGATGACATTGCTGGGTCTACAAACAACGGCGGAATTAACTAAATTTCAACGCAGCCATGCAGCAAGCACTTTAACTCGAAAAGTCGTTTCACCACACGGAGGTCACAACAAGTAATGACTTGATGAAAAGTCACGATGCTCGTGACTTTGCTGAAGGAGGGGAGGAATGTTGTGTGTCACAACCGCACAAACAGTTCTTATACCTTATTTCGATATGCGATAAAGTACAACAACGAAAACACCGGCGTTCAGAATCAATAAAACATTAACGCTGACGTAAACAATCAAAGCCAATGATCGCAAATACTAAGAACATCAGACGATTGGATCGGGCGAGTGAGCGGCAAGACGAAATGGCCGAAACAGCTAGTCAGCAATTATGTCGCATAAGCTATGCACAAGAAGTTCATCGTCTTAAATACTGACCTGCTCCAATAATAATAATAACAACAACACGTAGCAGGTGAAGACTGGAATAAAGCTGACGCTAGAAGTATTAAGCAACAGCAGCACGCAACAACAACAATCGAGATGACCCAGAAGAGTGTCGCAACAACCGATATTGCTAGAACAGCAATATCTCTTGAAGACTGGAATAAAGCTGACGCTAGAAGTATTAAGCAACAGCAGCACGCAACAACAACAATCGAGATGACCCAGAAGAGTGTCGCAACAACCGATATTGCTAGAACAGCAATATCTCTTGAAGACTGGAATAAAGCTGACGCTAGAAGTATTAAGCAACAGCAGCACGCAACAACAACAATCGAGATGACCCAGAAGAGTGTCGCAACAACCGATATTGCTAGAACAGCAATATCTCTTTATTTAAACTGAGATTCGTGCACTGGAGGAGGACTACGATCAGAACCGTGAACCGAAGTATTCAGTAGATCTCAACTTTAACGCACCTACTCACGAGCCAGGACGTTGAAGTGTGGATCTCCGTGTTAGCTAGGGAATAGCTCATAAAAGTTAGTTAGCTTAAGGATTTAATGTTACGCCTTAAAGTAAATCAATAAATGCTATACACAACATTAAACGGTCTCGAGTAATTCCTTGCGTTAAGCTACTTAGACGCGCTCCCTAGACGACACAACAATATCAGATAAAATTTCTTTGGAATTAGAAAACCATTTTCAGAGTTCAAAACCGCCGCTGCTCAGAGCTGCGACTAGCTGCTGCCTTGCTTCTAACGCCGAAGATATATCATGATCCCCTGCCAGCACATCGTCAACATACATGTAGTTTCGTATGATATTCGCTGCCAAAGGAAAAGTAGCTTCCACATCAGATGCCAATTGGAAAAGGGTTCTTATTTCAAGATAAGGCGCGCAATTCACCCCAAAAGTGACAGTCTTAAATTCGAAGTCTTGTAAAGGATCGCTAGGAGAGTTTCGGAAAATTATTCTTTGGAAAGGAGTGTACCGAGGATGAACCAAAATTTGGCGGTACATCTTAGCAATGTCGGCATTGAAAACGTAGCGAAACATTCTCCATTTGGTGATTAAGAATATCAAATCATTTTGAAGCGAGGGGCCCACATATAATACATAATTTAGGCTGAGCTTGTTTGAAGTTGGATGAGAGGCATTAAGCACTACCCGGAGCTTTGTGGTGACACTTTCCTCTTTAAGGACTGCATGGTGTGACAGGTAGTAACTTAATTCAGGAGTGGATTTATTAGGAGCGGTAGGCTGCATGTGGTTCAATTGAATGTACTAGTTCAATACCGCATCATATTCTTTTTTGATATTTGGTTGGCGAGTTAATCGCGCTTCTTGCCGAAGGAATTGAGAGACTGCATGATCCCGCGATTTTCCCAAAGTAAATTCACTCGGAAAGCTTGGCTTGAAAGGTAGGGTGACAACATACCTGCCTTCTAAATTGCGATAAGTGGTCTCGTTGTACAATTGCTCACAGAAAATATCGGAATCGCTCATTGCCCTGACGCTCGGAATATTTTCGATTTCCCAGAACTTTGTGAGTTGTTCATTTAAAGAGACCTAATTAAAATACGACACGATTGGAGAAGCCTGCTGCGTCACAGGGGTTGATATCGGGCCAGTCAAAATCCACCCAAATACCGTCTGCTGAGCTATTATAGACTCACTGAAACCTCGTTTAACTCCCGAAAACAAAATAAAGGGATAAATATCGCCTCCGATAAGAATGTCGACCTACGAACTCTTATAGAAATTTGGGTCTGCAAAATGAACGTGAGGTAGTTTATCAAACAAAACGGGGTTCAAGGGAACACTAGGTAAATTACCGGTTAAGCCCGGGACCACCAAAGCCGTTGCTTCAATTTCAAATTTGGGATCAATCGGGGATCGTATGCGAAAGTGACAACTCTTCGAGCTCCTTACGGAAATTACCCCATTCAGTCCAGAAATGCTGGCTTGTATTGGTCGAGTTGGAATTTTTAAAGTTTTTTGAAACCGTTCCGACAGGAAGGTACCTTCTGATCCTGGATCAATGAGTTCGTTGATGTCTATTTCTATCATGGCCGTGCCCAAGAGTACATTTTTACTTCGAGAAAAGAAACATGCTTGGTTATTGGATGCTCCAAAGCTATGAAACGATGGCTGGGTTTGTGAAGGAGTTTCGGCAAGAGGCGCAGATGGGCTAGAGGATGGTTGGACCGTGACAGTTAACCCAGAAGTTTGATTGGATGGATGTTCATTGATCTCTCTATGCAATAAGGTGTTATGCCTCTTATTGCACCGAAAACACGCGTGTTTGCTTTTGCGGTTTTTAGATATATGCGATGCTGCCAAGCAATTTGTGCAGAGATGAAGTTTTCCACTAGTAGCGATGCGATCTTCAATACTCATCTCCAGAAACTTAGGGCAGCTTCTAATTGCATGGGTTTCACTGCAAAGTTTGCATTTCCCAGTGGTCGAAGAAACATTGGCATGAAATGCTTGATGAGAAGTAGATTTGCTTGCTGTATTTGCTTTTGAAGAGTGGGCAGGCTTAGATCTTTGGTCCTGAATGGACTCAAGTGATTGAAATGTTTGAGTTAAAAACTGGTCTAATACTTCCCATTTGGGAATTTCAGACTTGGAATTCAGAGACTGTTCAAATAATGAGAGGGTTGTGTTTGGCAACCGGATGGAACATATAAATACAAAAAGGGGGTCCCATGTAGTAATATCTAGTTTCTGTTGGATTAGGACCGAACGGCAGTTATTTATTGTCCGTTGAAGTTCCTTTAGTTTTTCGCCTGATTCAGAAGTGACAGGACTTAAACTAAAAAGCACTTTAAATTTGCTATACACCAGCACGCGCCTATTTTCATACCGATCTTGGAGATTGAGCCAAGCCATTACGAAACCTTCATTAGTCAATGGAGATTTTTCGACAATATCTCTCGCCTCAGACTTGGTTTTCTTTAACAAGTGGAAAAGTTTTTCTATAGGAGAGAGCCGGGTATTTCTAATGTAGACAGCGGTGAAGAGATCCCGAAAGGACGACCAACTTTAATAGTCTCCAGAAAAAACTTCAGTGTCGCATGGTGGCAAAGATATGCTGCATGCAGCAGATTCCGTAGATGGAGTAAAAGGCGAACTAGGGTTAGAAGACACAGAAGCTGATCTTTGGGATGGCGTTGACAACGTAAAACAAAGCTCACTGATTTTAGAATGGCAACGTAGATAGGTTTTGTAGGCATTTCCATATTTAGCCTTTACCGTTTCGACATCACCGGGCGATGCCTTGGAGGGGTCAGATAACTGGATTATATGCCTGCCACACGTAGATCGAAATTGCTCAATTTCAGAACAAAATTGAAATTGCCTCAATTTCAAATGTCAAATTTGTTCTGAAATTTTTTGAAATTTCTCAATTTCGATCTACGTGTGACAGGCATGTTAGGCACGAATCGTAAACACGTCTCACTTCCGACCAAATTGTTTTAATTTCATCCTTCTGAATCTCTAACGAATAGGTAGTAGTACCACTTGATAACGTTTCGTTTAAAGTGGCTTCAAAATCGACGAGTTTAACATTTGCACGGATGAATGGTTCTAAGATCGACATCATAGGATCAAAAATAGATAAAATGTTATCGAAGTTCATATACGATCGAGTACGAGCACCAATAGACTTCAGCACAAATTTATAAAACGTAAATGTATGTATGTCAATTTATTTGATTAGTGGATATCCAGACCTAAACTGCTGTTTTACCGCGAAAAAATATAAATATATAAATATATATATATATATCCCAAAACCAAATGGTGAATATTGACCTACCTCTATATTGCCATATCTATCAAAGGCCTGTGAAAAAAATCATACATGAACAAATAGACAAATATGTCACTGAAAATTCATTGATATTTTCATTTCAATCAGGATTCCGTTGAAATAGAAGCTGTACCACTGCTTTAATCAACGTAGTGGAGGATTTTCGAAATTCTCTTGAAAAAAATGATGTCTGCCTGCTTGCGCCTCTCGACCACAGTAAGGCCTTCGATAATGCAAGTCATGACACCTTATGTCAAAAGCTACAATAGGGATATTCCTTTTCTACTGCTGCTACTAGCCTCATTAAATCATACCTTACGATGAGGGGCCAGAGTGTCTGTAATTTAATCTATATATTAATGATCTCGCGCATGTCTTAAGACAATAACAAATACATATATATGCGGATGATATCCAATTATATACAACTTTCCCGCATGACAAAATTGATGCAAGCATAAGTCGTTTACATTCTGATCTTTTAAGAATACACAAATGGGTCATTGAAAACAACTAATGTATTAATCCATCCAAATCTAATTGCCTAGTAATCAGAAGAAGAGGGATCCTAATAAGCTCACTGCCACGCATAATTCTCAATAATGATAACATCAACTATGTAGAGACCGCAAAAAACCTAGGCATCATCTTAAACAGAACTCTTACATGGAATAATCATATTTTCAGTGTTGTAGAAAAAGTGTATGGAATGCTACGTACTTTATGGGCTACTCAGTACTTCACACTATTTAAAATAAGGTTGGCCTTAGCTAAAGCACTTCTTATACCAACTCTCTTGTATGGATCTGAAATTTTTTCAAGCTGCGACTCTATTTGCAGAATGAAAATGAATGTGTTATTTAATAACATTACTCAATATATTTTCAAACGACGTAGGTTTGATCATATTTCTACGCTGAGTAAATTCATTTTTGGGCTTACATTTGATCATGTACTTCAAATGCTCACACTGCTCCTTCTGCATAAAATAGTGTCAACAAAATTTCCTGAATATTTATATAACAGGTTACGCTTCACATTATCCAATAGAGATAATAAAATTGTCCCTGTAAGATATTATTTCTTGATATCGGAACGTCAATTTTTCATAAATGCAATTCGCCTCTGGAACACTTTGCCTTCTCCACTCCAATACCTTAGCAATTCCAAGATCTTCAAAAAGCAGCTGATAATTTTTCTCAATAATTATTATGAGTAAGCCTTAAATTTATAGTCAAAGCTAATAATCAGAAATTTGGAATTAAGAGTTTATGGATTATAGCTTAAATTTGTAATTTGAAATTTGAAATAACATGTTAGTTCGTAAGTTCGTCATATAAAGCTATGATTGACTAGTAAAAAACTATGAGAACAAAGTTTTGTTGTACTACGAGATAAATAAACAAATTGAAAACATTAATGTTAGTTCAAACTTTTTGCCAGTGTCACCTGCGTGCATTAAAAAATTAAAATTTTTGGTATATTGAAGTCTACGATTTGCTTGGAACACGAAAATAAGCCAGTTTTTTTTACATGTTGTAGTATCGGCAATCTCATTTTCTTATAGTTACTTGTGGTAAAATCTTGGAATTGCAATGGAATATGAACGCAACCAATAGAAGGCTAGTAAGGGAATCAGAAAGAAAGAGGCAAAGATTTATTTGAGTTAATTTTTTGTTAGTTTATTTTATTATAATATTGTTTGCCAGCATTTTTTATAAAAAAAAATTGAACAGATATATATGATTAGTTGTGTTCATGTTAGCTAAAATAATCATAAGGCATGTACGTTTTCGAAGAACTTTACATTTCTCGCTGTAATGTACAAAATATTTAAGATATTTAGTTTTTTTTTTCTCGAGTACTTGTGAACAGGCCCACCTTCCGGTGCCCGCTTTACGTTGAGTTATGGGACACCCTATGTACATGTTAATATTTCAATATAATTCCGATGCTGGAGCTCCGTTGTTGTCTAGAAAACACGCCTTTTTATACACACCCTAAGAGTGGTATTATAAAATTTTAAGGATCATGGAAAAGGAGGAACCAAGTTCCGCAAAAATTTTTTTTGTATTTTTCGAATATTAACGTGCATACGTTCAGAGCTCAATTTTAATAATATGGGTGGAAGTAGTTATCGATTTTTGTTTTAATTTCCGTTAGACTGTGCGATATGCTCGAAATTCTGAGACGATTTCTTATCGAAAAAAGTGTTTTTTAGGTGTTTATGAGGTAACGTGCTTAGCGCTGTTAAGTTAAAACACGTATAAAGTTTTTAGGGCCAGTAAACTCAAAAGCTTCGTAAAACGCGTATTAAGCATAATATGAGAACGATCTCTTAAATCTCTTCAGCTTCTTGAACTACATTGGAGTCCACTCTCCATCGAATGGCACATAGGTTTGTGCGTACAATTAAAGAAGACCTTTGGATCAACGTTCGGACCTAACTCTGATCGGAGTTGATCTACTTCGTTATTTTTCTTTTTTTTTATCTCCTCCAGCACTTTACTCTTGACCACAAATCTTCTCTGATTTGTCCAGATAACGAAATCAGTCAAAATACTTTTGTATACCTAACGATTTTTAGCTATAGTAGAGAACGGATAAAGGCAACACGATTTTTGCTCGAATACATGCGCACTTATTCGTTTTTTGCATTAATCCGTGAATTTTTTCCTGGAAACGCATTAAAAGGCTCCAAAGTGCCTCCCACTTATGAGGTGTTTGCATTTATTCGTGTTACAAATATCCGTAGTTCACTTTTATGACATTTCTATGAGAAAGAATATAAATTTGTTGGTATGAAGTTTGTATGCTATGATATTACTTGTAAAGCTATGGATGTCAAAATCCCGTGACACCCCGGAATCTCAGAACAAGTCCCGTTACTTTTTTAAGGCTCTTGACAAAAGATTTGATCAACACATTTGCATATTTGAACTTCGATTAAACGGATCTTAACGATTTTGTACGATTTTTTAAAGACTTAAAAGGGCTATTACTGTTTTTTAATCATGGCATCCCGGGATTGGCATGTCCAATGTGATAATATAAAGAGTACCTTAATATGTTCAACGTATCTATTTAAATAATATTGAATAATATTGAGGGCTTATTAAATGTTGTACCTTTGGAAAATTGCAATTCGCTACTCAAACTTCGTTGCTTCGTCGATTTTTTCGCTTTTTTAATACAAGAGACGATTTTCCAAGTCCGCAACTGCTTTAAATAGTTTCGCGAATCTGTCTTCCAATCGTTGAGCTAACGCTTATATTAAAAGAAAGTGCCAGTAGTTCCTTGCTGATGTTTTTCAACATCGAATACTTCAGAACTTCGATGATATTCCGCAAAGATTACGCGTAGGCTTCATGTTGTTGTTGTAGTTACTTTTACTTTTCGCTGGAACTTTTGGGCAAACGGTTGAATCATGCGTTCAGAACGATCTTTGAAAAGCTGTATCTGGTCATTGCTCCAACCGCTTGTCCGCTTACGCATTTTTTTTTCTACTCTGTTTCCTACTTTTCGTAGCACATGATTGTCGCGAGCTCAATGCTGCTAAATGCAAAGCGAACCTTCACAAGCAAGCGCGATTCCCTTGCTTTATAAGCTGTGCCCGGGTTCCCACGGTTCTTCGCCCTGGCTTGGTCGTTGAGGTGACTTTTCTTCATTATTTTGTTTTTCGCTTCCTAAGCATGCATGTTTTGGCACTTTTTGATTCGCTGTAAATGTTGTGACTAACAACATCAATTTTTCTGCCCAAGAACTCACTTTGACTCAACTTGGGTCATACTATCAAGCCTATATAGTGAAGTCCCCTTATTTTTTCACTGGTGCACAGTGTTATAAGACCGTTTTTCTTAAAACTTTCCTTAACTCGTCTTAAAGCACTTAATCTTTTTTCTTTGATGCCAGTTTAACTAACCGTTTTGCTGTTACGGAATCTGAAATCGCTAGCTATTTTTAAAACGAACTCCTTCAAACGAATTTTCGAATGTTAGGGTGTTTAACTAAATGCACGGCTTTCCAAATTTGTCGATTTTGGATCAGCAGTTTTATATAGCTGATTTGAAAGCTGTCGACACAAACCACATGAGGAAGATGACTAAGTTCTTGTAATTGACTGGCATAACAGCTGGGCTGATAAGTCCCCGGTCTAACAAAGAAAAACACATTTTTTTGTCAAAATTCATTTTTATTATTCAACATAGTTCCCTTCAAGAGCGATACAACGATTATAACGACCTTCCAATTTTTTGATACCATTTTGGTAGTACTCCTTCGGTTTTGCCTCAAAATAGGCCTCAGTTTCGGCGATCACCTCTTCATTGCAGCCATTTTTCCCTGCGAGCATCCTTTTGAGGTCTGAGAACAAGAAAAAGTCGCTGGGGGCCAGATCTGGAGAATACGGTGGGTGGGGAAGCAATTCAAAGCCTAATTCATGAATTTTTGCCATCGTTCTCAATGACTTGTGGCACGGTGCGTTGTCTTGGTGGATTAACACTTTTTCTTCTTCATATGGGGCCGTTTTGCCGCGATTTCGACCTTCAAACGCTCCAATAACGACATATAATAGTCACTGTTGATGGTTTTTCCCTTCTCAAGATAATCGATAAAAATTATTCCATGCCCATCCGAAAAAACAGAGGCCATTACTTTGCCAGCGGACTTTTGAGTTTTTTCACGCTTCGGAGACGGTTCACCGATCGCTGTCCACTCAGCCGACTTTCGATTGGAGTCAGGAGTGTAGTGATAGAGCCATGTTTCATCCATTGTCATATATCGACGCAAAAACTCGGGTGTATTGCGAGTTAACAGCTGCAAACACCGCTCAGAATCATCAACACGTTGTTGTTTTTGGTCAAATGTGAGCTCGCGCGGCACCCATTTTGCACAGAGCTTTTTCATATCCAAATATTGATGAATGATATGACCAACACGTTCCTTTGATATCTTTAAGGCCTCTGCTATCTCGATCAACTTCATTTTACGGTCATTCAAAATCATTTTGTGAACTTTTTTGATGTTTTCGTCGGTAACCACCACTGTCGGGCGTCCACTGCGTTCACCGTCCTCCGTGCTCATTTCACCACGCTTGAATTTTGCACACCAATCAATTATTGTTGATTTTCCTGGGGCAGAGTCCGGAAACTCATTATCAAGCCAAGTTTTTGCTTCCACTGTATTTTTTTCCCTTCAGAAAACAGTATTTTATCAAAACACGAAATTCCTTTTTTTTTCATTTTTTTCACAATAACAAAAGTTGCTTCACAAAAGACGCTCTATGTCACAAACTAATTGACGTACAGACGTCAAATTTTGATACGAATCATTTGAAGGTTGCCACTATATAAAAATAATATGCATTTAATACTAGCGACGCCATCTATGTGTCAGACCGGGGACTTATCAGCCAACCTGTTACTATGCCATCAATCATTGTAAGAAAAACCTCATACGAAATTTTACAAATAAAATAGCTTGCAATAATTGCTGTTGGGTCCAAATTACAAATTAGCTTTTTTTTTAATACACTTCAAATAAAATTAGCTCCCTTGTTATTTAATTAAGTTCAAACTTTATAAGTCCACAGAGTTTCGTAGAACAGGTTGTGGCGTTTTTCCAAACCACAATAAAACCTTCATTTTCTACCACTCTCATCGTATGTATCGTAGAGGTACCAACGATATCCTAAATTATTCAGAATTTCTTACAATATCTGCTTCTTTTTTTTCAAGAACGGAGTTATTGGCAATAATGTATAAAATTTTTAAAAGAATCATATTTTGCCTTTCAAATAAAAGTAACTTAGTTTTCATTCTTTTCGATGCGAAAAAGTTCTACTCTTGCAAAATTAAGAAAAGCATGTAAAATAAGAGTATTTCAAAAGTTGTTTTAAAAATAATATTGCTTACAGCGAAATATTTTGAGATAAATTTTATAGAAAGACATGTGTCAAAAATTAATTATGAAAAAAATATGTAAATTCAGCAATTTTTGTGCAAGACATGAGCTACTAAAATTGGCTAATTATATCATTTTGAATAAAATTTTAAGAAAATCGAAAAGTAAAAATGAATTAATCAGCCACGCCCACAATTATGAGACAATAAAACTGAAACTTTTGGAATCATACTCTTAAGGTGGTTTGAATAAACTACCACACCACGTTTTTGCATATCTTGGCATCGATATTACGCATTTTTGCCCGACCCACTGCTATTCTGAACCACTCTCCGTCGTTTAAAATAATTTATCACAATTTCTTCAACGCATTTCTGGTCTTTAGGCCTAGTTTTATTCATTTTTCCATAAATGGTTACAGCAGCTAAATTATGAGAAACTTATATTGTGGAACGCAACAGTCTTTGTTCCGAAAATGGTCAAAAATTCGAACTGCCACGTAACACTGGTACGGCGTTTTTTTTTTATTTATTTCATTTAAAATTAATTTTTGGTCTTACTTTTTTTATACAAACAACACGGGTCGACAAAATTGAGTTTTTTTCGGCTCCTTTTGAAATTGAGTAGTTGCTCTAGTAGATTTTGGTCTGCTGAATAATTAAAAAATATCAAAAAATTCCACCACGTCAGAGTTTCGAGAAAATCGCGTTTGAAATTTTTAGCACCATTGCTTCATTCCAACTCATTTTTCTCAAATCCGGTTAAAGCTTTTTCAAAATTGTAAAAACTTTTGCATTTCTTAAAGATCAGTATTCGATATCAAACCAAAAATTAATGGAAAAACTTTAAATAAATTGTGTAAAATGGTGCTCAATTATTCAATTATTCAGCAGACCAAAATCTACTAGAGCCACTGCTCAAACTCAAAAGAGGATTTCATTGCCGACCAGTGTAATCAATCTAAACTAAAGTGTGTAACATAACTTTAAATCGCTTATTATTGAACAACTGTAAATATTTTTGCAAAAATTTCTTAAAATCTGAAATGACCATAAATGTGTCTAACAAATATATTTTATGTTTTTTTTTACGACGTATGTCGATAAAACAAAAATTTTATTTTTCGGTTTGCCATGTTACATGAAACCTGCCGCGCTATTCAAAAGCCTTTTGTAGTTTACTAAAAATACTTTCTTCGAATTTATACCTTTAATTAGTTAAAGAAACGAGTTATTTTCATGAAACATAACGCTCAAATTTTAATTTTATTGACCTTTTTACCGCAGTCTTCATTTCTTTCCATTTGGCTGCTATCTGCTTTTAAAAGTCCATTTTTTAAGAAACCTTCAATAAATTGCAATATTAAGAAAATAAAAATTCTTGCAACGGTGTGTTTATTCGCTTTTTTGACAACATGTCAAATCACTTATGTAGTAGTTGTAAGTGTTCGTCAAAAGGAGGAGAAGAAATTCGGAAAAAATTTACCTACACCTCAAATAGCATATCCAAATTATGTAACGCGGCAGGCCACTTTAAACAGTTTTAGCTCGTTTACCGTTCTCAATTCGAAAATACTTCCTTTACACAAAATATCACAAAATCACGGCCTGCTTAGTGGGAAAATTTAAAAAAAAAGCAGTAGGCAATGTAAAGGTTTATTAGCTACTTTTAGCCATTGGAGCTATTGTGGAACATTTCGTTTAACATTGCAATGTCCTAGGAAATGTAAGGCATTTTTGTCGTTTAGTTTTTGGTCCGCCATAACTGATATCTTTGATTGAAGAAGGTTGGAATGGTAATGGATAGCGGCGCGATTAATAAGGGGCCAGGCCACGAGAAACGTGACATAGTGGGTCTGGGATTTTGATTTTTGGACCTTACATCCAAAGATTATAGCCGTTCATATCTCCCCATAATATATAAGAGAGAAATTCCCTCAGTTGTTGTTGTTGTTGCAATTTGAAAATCGAAAAATTGACAATTTTTCAATATTTCTCTTTTATTCATAATTTTATATCTAAAGTAAGACTTGAGATAAATGAAAAATTCTTTCCTTACTCGTTTAAGAATGAATGAAGAAAAAAACTAAAATTCGAAAAATAGTATACACTGAAAAAAATTGTTCGGAAATTCGAATTTAAAATAAACATTTGCGATTTGTATATAGAGCCGGAGCTGGAAAAATAACCAATTGTACATTATTATGTAGACTATTGAGCTGCGTTTTAGAAACAATAAAAAAATATTTGTATTTCCAAGGAATTTCCGACACAGAGCGTTTTTTGTGAGACAACCTTCATATAAGAAGGCGCACAACCATATAAAAATCGGTTTCTCTCCACTGCAGCTTTCATTTACGCATGAAGAGTTCATGAACTGCGCACAGGCGCGGCAACTATGGGGGGAAAGGCACTTTTTTCCCCTTCAAAAATTTTATTGGAGGTGCCATGCCCCCCCAATATTTCGGCAACTGAAAATTATTCGAATTTACATGCCTGTGCCACCCTACTTTTCACATTCGTGCAGAATTCTCCGAACATTGGTTCCAACCTAATCCAACCAAAATATGTGTCAAAGATTGTCTATAAGTATCGATATCTTTCCTATTCCGAGAAGGGTTAGAACTTTATTCCAATTGCAGTACATATACTGCACTTTTTCAAAATTTGACATCTACTAAACACTGCGTATTGTAGTGGCCTCAGCGAAGACGTTGCTTTACTGTACTTTTCTATGTGCACAAATGCGACAGCTCACTGTTCTCACTGTACAGTCGTGAGAAAGTGCTGACGAAGGTGTCTCCAGCATATCCGCTACTTGAGCTGCATACTTTGTTGCTTTGAATTCTTTTCTTATCGCGTGGCTCGGGGGTTACCCGACACCTCTACTTTGTTGCTTGACTTTATCGCATTTGATCGACGCTGGGACCACTGCTACTTTTGTTCTTAGTTCATAAGATATAAATATAAACAAAATGTGAATAAAGGGCTCAGTCCATTCTGAGACATCGAAAAAGGTACAACGCCTTATTTCTTCGAATGGATTCACTTCATGGCGATCGTGAGGAGCGCAACTTCAGCACCGTTTCTTTCGCTTAGCGGGAGCTAAGCCGTGGTTTCATCACCGTTTCTTTCGCTTACAAATATTTTTTTATTGTTTCTGAAACACAGCTCAATGGTCTACATAATAATGTACAATTGGTTATTTTTCTAGCTCCGGCTCTATATACAAATCGCAAATGTTTATTTTAAATTCGAATTTCCGAACAATTTTTTTCAGTGTATACTATTTTTCGAATTTTAATTTTTTTCTTTGTTTATTCTTAAACGAGTCAAGAAAGAATTTTTCATTTATCTCAAGTCTTATTTTAGATATAAAATTATGAATAAAAGAGAAATATTGAAAAATTGTCAAATTTTCGATTTTCAAATTGCAACAACAATAGAAACTGAGGGAATTTCTCTCTTATATATTATGGGGAGTTATGAACGGCTATAATCTTTGGATGTGAGGTCCAAAAATCAAAATTCCAGACCCACTATGTCACGTTTCTCGTGGCCTGACCCTAAGAAAAACTGAATTTTTGGAAGAACATGCATTATGTTTACACTATTGCCGAAATCTAGGATTAAAAATGGCCGAAATGGAAATGAATAGCCATCCATCTCTTTCTTTGAAAACGAACATCGTATTTTTGTATATACATGTATATAAATATATATAAATATATATATATATATTCCACTTCCCGGTCCACTTTTGCCGAATGTGTTCTTTACTACTCGTACATTTTTCGGAGCTAAATATTGTGACTTATGTCAACAATGAACTCACATAAGAACGTATTCGTGCAAGGACGATATCGCGAAAGGGGTTATCAATAGCTCTGAGAAACTCTGGATATAAATTTTGTATATTTTCTTTTCAGAGTACAGTCCCTGCAGTAATATTAACTGCCTCTAATGTTGCCTGCGGTCAGTCCCTCATTGTACCTGTAATGGTCCCCCATATTTCCATTTCCACTGCATTTAACTGACTTCTTAAGACTTTGCCTGCCATTGAAGAAGGACTGGTCAACAAAGCGGCTGACGGAAGGTTAGTTCTTTGTGGGCCAATGGTCTGATTTTTTTTCTTTGTGAAGGCTGGTAAATCAGAGAAAATTAAGAAGTAATTTCTTAGGTTTATATATTCTTAGTTAATGAATTTATCATATCGTGACGTTTGGTATCAGCCCGGAGATCCAGCGTAGGATCTTTGTTTCCATGACACTGAGACATTGTTTTGCTTCTTTCTTTATTGGGCAAAACTCTGAACTTTAAAGAGCAACGGGTCTAATCTTAGATTTTAGGCAGTCGGGTATCTTTTTCTCGCATAGCACGCCATTTGTTGAGCGCCACTTAAACCAAGCAGCGTTGACTCTTTCAGTAATTTAACGTGTTGTTTTTCCATTAGCAGTGATCGTTGAACCAAAGTATTTAAATTTGCCAGCTCTTGATTACTCAGTGTCATTTATCGATATGAATCCTTTTTTGCTTGGCTCTGTTTTCAAATATTCGTTTTGTTGATATTAAGGCGCATACAAAACATCGTCAATCGATCGCACCATTTTTGAACTAGTTGGTGTAGATCATTTTTAGCAGTCGAAGCAAGAAGAACGTCGTGGGCATAGAGCAAGGTTTAGGAAGGATTAGGTTCTGGTACTGACTGTTTCTTAAGTGAATACCAGATCAAATCGTGTGGAACACGATCAAATGTCGAGAAAGACAGCATATAGAGGAATTTGCTTTTCTTGATTTTATTATTTCGCCATCGTTCACATCACTTTTTACCGTTCAAAATAAGCGTCAATTTTCGTTATTTACATCATGGAATTTTTCAATATCTTCACAAGAGCGCTGGCGGTATTTCACAAGCCGATACACATAACGTTCTCCTTATCTCGTATCTAGGAGTTCATAAAGATATGCAACGTGCGATTTAGTACTGGTTATTTCGCTTTTGCAGGAATTTCGAGCTTCACCCTATTTATGCCAGTTTTCCGTTGTTTTATTGCTACAAAAATTTTATAGAGACCGTGTTTCTCATTGACTTTAATTCGGACCTCGTCGGTCCACAGCCATGTCCCTCTATCTATTTTCATTTTGCCTGGTTTTGTTGTTCCGAGCTTCGATCGTCCAACACTTCGAGCTGTAGATTTCTATTATTCTTTAGCAGATGTCATCGGTGATAGTGATATATGTTGAATAACCGCATTTTGGTTCACTTTGAATTTCCACCACTTAGTCCTTGCTGCTAACTTTTTAGTATATCGGCACATTCTGGGTGGAGTCTACCAGGATATCACACACAACAGGGCAGTGTTGCAAGCAATTGTGTCCGAAGGGATAATGTTTGCGTCAAGCAGTGATTTAAGGTCATGACGTATTACAGATATGAAGTCAATGAGATTAGCAATTCTAAGACGACGTGTTGCAAGTCACAGGATAATGTGACTCCTTAAATGTCAGAACCCGATTGCCGTCCGCATTTGGGGTTCCATATCCATTCCAAAAATGGCTGTTTTGGCCATCTGGAGTGCATCCTTCATGACCAGCAAGGATTAGGAAATATTCTGGTAGAATGTTGAGGATTTCATCATCTGGGAGATTCCAAAAATTCTCATTTCGTCTGAGCATCCTGGGAGCGGTGCGTGTGCACTGTTAAACTGAATTCTTTTTCCATTGGATACAAGCAGATTTTTTATTAGGCGATCATTTAATCTTTTTATTTCAGCTACTACATCGCGAAACCTCTCTTAGACTACTATGCCGACACCGTAGTGGGTTTTGAGACGCCACAATAAAAGAACTTATAATCTCCACCTATGAAACGTGCCTTAGCTCCACCCCACCTTGTTTTTTGAAGGGCTCATTATGAAACTTTCGCTGTTTGAGAGATACGGCAAATTCACTAGGTCTTCCTGTTAAGGACTCTATGTTTAAACTAGAATCTCGTATGCAATGGAAAGGGAAAGTAGGAGGAAAAATTGATACGACATTTTGTGTTTTTACAGATGTTGGGTGTCACAATCGCACAATAATTTCTTATACCCTATTGTGATAAAAAAGTGCAACAACAGAAGCACCGGTGTTCGGAATCGAATGAACGTAAAAGCTGGCGAAATAACAGAAATACGCTTAGCAAGCATAAGCTGGGCACTAGAACGCATGATAAGACTGGCCTATATCAACAATAATGAAAGTCACACGAGAATGTCGTAATAGCCGATACTGCCAGCACAGCAATAACAAAATAAATGGAACACGCAACAACAACAAGTGAGCTGTGGCTAGCGGTATTGAGCAACAGTTGTCTACAATAACAACACGTAAGCTGACCTGATTGGAAAGATATTGGAAATGCAGCAACAACAGCAAAGACTACCCAGAAGAATATCGCAACAAACGATATTGCTCCACCAGCAATATCGCTCAATTTAAATAAAACATCGTTCACTGAAAGGGGACTACGATCAGAACCGTGAACCGAAGTATTCAGTAGACCTCAACTTTTACGCACCTACTCACGAGCCAGGACGTTGAACCGTAAATCTCCGCGTTATTTAAGGAACATCTCAGTTAGTTAGTTAGCATAAGGACTTAATGTAATGCTTCAAAAGAAATAAATAAAAGCTATATTCAACATTAAACGGTTTCGAGTAATTCCTTGCTGTAATCTACTTGGACGTGCTCTCTTGACGACACAACACAGACGATCCGTCGCTTGGCCTGTCTTGCTAACAGAGTATAACATTAGTAGTAACGTACAAAGTCACGACATCTTTATGTGAACTCGCAGTCAAAATTACATTATCTTTTTTGCAAAACAAGGTGCGTTTGCAAACATTAAAGAGAAATGCAATGCGGTCAAGATGAATGCCAGAAGAGTTATACTTTTCCACCCACAGATGGAGAATACGATTAAGTATGTTTATTGCTTTTTTTTTTTTTGTTAAAATGCACAAAAGTCGCGTTTACAAGATTTTGTTTTATAGAAAGAAAAATAATGTTATTGCAATTATTTAAAAAATATGTAAGTGATAGTCAATTAGAACAAAAAGGCTTCTCGAAAAACTAAAACATATTTCCATTTTGACAATTAAAACGATAAATTTACTCTGCTTATCGATACAGCTCCAATTACTAGTTTGCTGAAGTGCGAAGTCATAAAAGAATAAGTTTAAATTGACAGGTGAGAGGTAACCAATTAGCGACAGCATTTGTTGGTAACATTAATACAGAGAGAGCTGTAAGGGTTGCTCACCAAGATAAAGCTAGCTAAGTATGACATCCCAGTAAAAAAAAGGATTTTAAAACGCCAAAAGACAGTTGAAAACATTAAAGGTAAAGTCCAAAATTAAGTATGTGACAATTTGTTATTGCTAAGTTCAATTTGGACAGCAGAAATAACGGGAGGGACTTGAGAGTTGTTTTTGTACATATACTGAATATTTTCATGATTTGCATTTGTTTAAGGAATACCAAAGATGGGGTTTCACGAGAACGACCATGCGCTAAGTTTTTTAACTCAATTTAAAAATTTTTAGTCTTCTAAATTCAGCTTAGTTTCCAGTGCAGCATACGTGACTTTATCGTATCGAATATGCTGAATCTAAATTTTTACCATCGCACCGGACAATGCAACAAAAAACATGGAAGCGCTTCTGCACCAATCAGCATGCGTCCGCAAGCCTATGACAGCGTTTGATGAGAAATATGAGCGCGTTCTGTCGCAATATTTCAACAAAATACGCATCAACCATCATAGAATTTTTCACTTTGTAAGACAATTTTAGATTTTCAAAAAACAGTTTCGTTTGAAACAGTAGGAACTTTCCAGATAAAAAATAACAATTTTTCTCAAAAAAATCTTGTTTATGAAACCCTTTGGAAATTCATAATAGCAAAATATTTTTCATGAGACTTGTTTCGGTTGTAAAAATTTTTTCATATGGAATCTTGAACTAATGTGCTTCTCCACTTGCCAAGCAAAGCGCTTTAACAAGCGCTTTATTTTGCTTTCACCTGCAAATTGAGATTGCTCCAAAGGTATCTCCAGCAAGCAAAAATTTTCTTAAGGGAAAATTGTGAAGACAGAACACCTGATCCAAAGCGGGGAAGCATTTGTAGGATGCTTTTGTTTCGTTGTTTTAATGTATATCACGAGTCGTGTTAGACAAAATCCTTCAAACTTACCAAAAAACAAATGCCGGATTTTCAGTGGCGCGTTTTAATTTGCACTGAAGACGCAAAGTTGAACCTTCGTCAATGTGAATGTCTGGTGCTCCTGTGATCACGGCTTCGGCCTCTGAAATTAAAATCTTCATGTCAGTTGGAGGTTTGTTGCGTGTATTAGCTGATTATAAAGAAAAACTTGAACAAAAAATTTAAAATATATAACAAAAATAATTTATAAATGTCAATTAAGCTGGTTTTTAAAATCTTCCTTTTTGAATTTCAAGTCCCACTTTTTTAGCGCTCTTGTGCACCATTTTGTTCTTATAAGAATTCAGTTTTTGCTCTTTTAGTCAAGCACAATAAATGAAAAAAAAGTTTTTTTGGCTCAGTATCTTATAGGGCATTTACATATACGTTTTAGCGCCACTCGTTTAAGCTAAAACGACTAAGTCAAAACGGGGTGTTTACATATGCGCATGTCGTTTTGTCATTTTGTGGTTCTCTTTTTTTTGCTTAACACGTGAAATATGAGTGAATATTGTTATTTAGAAAAGAAGCAATTATTAAAATTGTGTTCGTTTTCTACATTGGTTGTGGAAACAACCTCAAAATTTTTAAATTAGAAATTTCAATTACCATATGTTTTGCATTTTTATAGTAATGACACTCAGATTTCGATATTTTTATCAGTTATAAGCAGGATTTATCTTGTTTAGCTACTTGTTTTAAATTAAAACAGGAAAGTTTCCCGTTTTAGTTTTGTATGATAAAACGGGAAAAATCTAAGTTGTTTTAGTGCTAAAACGGCCAAAGTTGCTTAAACGCAAATTAAACGACATATGTAGACAACCTATTAAATTAAGCGGAACAAAATTTCATTGATACATTTTTTTTGAGTTGCCCAAAGTTATTTTTATTTTTGACACAAATCAAAAAAGCATTTATATTCCTGCGTTATGCAGAGATTTATAACAACGTTTTTACGGCGGCTTATCGTAATTAAAACTAACCGAGAGGAGCAAACTCTCTCATCCAAAAATACATACACAGGAGTTAAACAAACTTTTCGTGCTACCACACTAAAAATAAACGAAATGGTAGCATGCAAACGAAATCATTTGGTTTGAGTTTTACAATATTACAAAACTAAAAAATGCCGAACTCAGGCATGAAAGTTTTCATGGAAATGCACTTAATGTGTTGTGAAACGTCTCTGCTGACGCCTGAATTTTCGAAGCGCTGCATATCAGTCAATGTATGGTCTCGCTCAGGGCAATAGGGGGTGGAGTGCTTTTACGAAGCAGGCGAGGCGGAACAGCGCTAATTACATGCACCTTAGGTGGAACTTCAAATCGGCCTTGAATAAAATCAAACGAATTTACCATACTCAATAACTCCTTGGACGCCTAGAATACTTTAACTGGGAATTTATTATTTTTTCCAGACATGGTAGAAGAAGAAAAATTACCAAAACCAACCGATTGAACGAGCTTTCTCTTTTCTAAGAATTTGAACGTGTAATTCTCCTTGGACTCTGAGTCCATCATTTTCTGTGTCGGCTTGCTCACTTCATTGGCATTAACCCTTCGCCGTTTCAATTCAACCCGTTGAGAGTCACAGACCCACAGCCATGTCATATGTCCCAATCTGCACAACAGATTTAACCTAAGCAGCAGTTGTCCAAAAAAATTTAATGGATGAAACACGAGATCCAGAAGCTTCGGCACAACGGCAACGGTCGTGAAATCGCTCTTAGCCCACGATCGCAATGCTAAGAGCCTGTTGCTGAAACTCTAGACACAGAACGACGAGCACGAATAAACCAACCGACAGCAATGATGGACACGGGCAGCTAAGTGACAAACATGTGGGGCACGAGCCGGCGAGTCAACCTTGCAACTGCCTTAGTTATGCTCCACTGCTCGATCGCTGCCAATAACAGCAAAACACTAACAACGGGATAGTTTAAGAGAGCTTTCGGCGAGCAAGGGACAAGAAGAGCACGAACTGACGAGTCACAAGTTCTGCGCCAGGTTCAACGCCGCTTTACACCGACCTACGAAAACATCAACAACAACAATATGAAAATAACAGCAACGAGGAAGAAAGCATTTTTGAAAGTGAGCCCTTTTGCGGGTTTTAGGGGGGCGCTGGGGCGAAAACTAGGGGTGATGGAGAAAATCTGACTCCGGATTCGTGATCAGCGCTTCACAAAACACAAAGGGGTATGTAACTTTTCTGTAACAGGACCTTTTTTTTGTGTGCCGGTGTTATTAAAAACGCCAATGATAATGACATGTTTTTTAATGCAAATATATCTATTGTTACGTATTTAACCATCTGCAAGGAAGGCAAATTTGAGCAATGTTGCCTTCATCGATATCCAGCTACCTATAACATGGGAAATTTTGTATGATAGCAAGTTTCAACATGAAGGATAAATCAGCATATTTAATGATGAGATATGATACTTTATTCATGAGAAAGAAGTTTCCACTCATTTTTAGCTTTCTCGGGTTGTTATTGCACCCATGGAGGCCAAAAATCGCAATTTTTACATTTTTCTATAGTTAATTCCTTAAATTGTTGAGATAGAGCTTCATAGCTAAATAGAAAAAGTTAGCTGAAACAAAAATAAAGGGGGCTGGTCATAGATATTATTTCTGCCAGAGATCAGATTAACCCGCAAAATGCAAAAACCGATTTTCGTTTAAAAGCCGGATTGTATTAGAAAATTTTTTTATGGGTTGAGATAGAGCTTTAAAACATGAGAACCAAAAATGATATTAAAAAAATACGAAGGGCCTTGGAACATTGTCCATAGCTTCCAGCAACACTTCTCAAGTTATGGCAATTTTAAGTTATAAAAACAACATTTATCTCAACTTCGGGGGCCATGAGCGCCCTCTTAACACTACCCAATCGCCACAAAATTTTGCACGAGTAAGTTTTTAATAGATACAAAGATTTTAAATCACAAGGAGCGTGAATACGAATGCATTTATTTTTGCCATACATTTGGCGGCCACCTTAAGGTTCTAGGTATGCATACGCAACATAATTTTCTGTTTGGGGTAGTTGAAGTTTATTTCAACCATTTGCCAAAGTTTTCTGGGGAGATGATCTTTGTACGCTTATACTTTCAGCCGCTTAAACGAGATCCCTAGCAAATATAAAGGTTCCGGCTAATTCCTTAGCAGACAGTCGGAAAAAATTCAGGACTTTATGATGCACTAGTCTTTTTAGCTCAACCCGAGGGGCCTGCATGTCACGATGCATGCTCGTCGGATCGAGGGAACACACAGCACAAATATTTGCGATATCGCGGCTTATGAGTGATTTGTGAACCTGGTATCGGACCTATGGTTTAGTTTCATAAATGAGCCGTTGGCCTTCCTTCACGAATTTATGAAATATGGGTATGAGTATTTTCATTACATTTCAAATTTGTGAATCTTTGGATTCTTTGAGCAAAATATGGGTTCCCTTAAGCGAACGTGGGTTCCCATAAGTACATATTGGCTTCATTAAGCGAAAATTCAAACGAATGTAGGTTTTTTTTAAGCGAAGATCTAATACATGTTGGCTTTTTAAAGTGAATATTAATTTTTTTAAGCAAATATCGACTGCGTAAAGCAGATATATTCTTTTCTAAGCGAAACTTGACACCTTTGGGAGAGAATTGATCCAATGTTGGCTTTGTAGAGAAACCTCTGATTTCTTCATGCGAATAATGATTCCCCAAAGCAAATGTGCAAATCAATGATAACACAAGTCGACAAAATGAAACTTTAATTTCGATTGTGGTTTTTAATGGTTGTTTTCTTGCTCAATTAATCAGAATATATCTGAAAACCAAACTTTTGTTTTTTAAGTTTGATTTTGTGGTCAGGAGGACGATAATTGAAACTTTCGAGTAAATTTCTAGATTTTTCTTAATACAACTAGTCTAGCTTAAGACTCCATTCCTATGTTACAAGCAACTTGCCAAACTCAACTTACGTTTCGGAAAAGGTATTTATATCACTTTAAGACAGAAATAAAAAAAAGTGATGGCATATTTTCCGGGAAAAATCATCTAATTTTTTCTAAAAACCCAATTCAAATATGAACCACTCATAGGTTGTTTTTTTTCTTCCTAAAATGGTCTTATAAATCCCTTCTTTGATTAAACATAGTCCGAACTTTAGTTCCGGATCTTTTTCGGAAATATTATGGGTTTGAAATAAAGGTTTTGTGAAAAATTGCTTAAAATTTCATAAAATTTTTGCCTTATCGACCTATAGCGCCTTTACTGGTGAACCAATTTCATCCATATATATAAGGGATATGCTGTATCTTTTATCTTCTTTCATATAAATTTAAGATTTTTTGAAACGGTCAATCGATAATGGGGCTACGACTAAAAAATATTGCCAACACTTCGCAAAATTTTTTTCTTGCTGATATTTAAAAAAAATGGAGCTAACTTTCAAATGGTTAGCATATATTTATATTCAGCGAAACAAAAATTAAAAAAAAATTGGGTTAATGTCAAAGGTAAATTTAGTGTTGCGTAGTGTTATCTCTGAACTATCATTGAATCGGTCATTTGGAGTCGCATTGCTATGCAGTTTTTGTTTTAAAAGAATTTTATTTTTTGGCGTTATAAAATTATGAATACTTCAATCTTCTGTACTCTGTTTTCAATGAGGAGTTTATTGTGTTGAGATTTTATCGTAGGATTTTATGATTTTATGATGAGATGGTTGTGGAGGAGCTCATGAAATTTATTTCTTGGGAGGACTCCAGGAATATAACCATCTATGGGCTTGTGTTGGTTCACTATGATCAATGTTGTCACCCGCTAGGGACTCTATTGCAAATTGGGCCGCATTCCCTGTGCATAGTGGACTTATTTGTTTGTTTTGTCGATTCAGCTGATATGTCAACACATTACCTATACGCCAAGGCCGTTTGCTTAATTTATGACGGGCCTGGGGTGTTTAAAACTGGGGAGCCTTTCAATCGGATGACAACATCCTCTTTTTGTGTTAACACTAATAAGTGTATCTGTGTGGTGTTGTGTGTACTGGGGAGAAGGACCTCTAGTAAAGCGCCACCAAAGGATTCCGTTCAATAAAACACTCTTTATTCCTTTTCAATAGGTGTTTCTTTCATAAAAGTCTTTAATTGAGTGTACAGGTTCTACTCTAGCTTACTTTACTGCCCTAATTCCCTAGCTAACACTGAGATCCACACTTTGTCGTCCTGGCTCGTAAGTAGGTGCGCCAAAGTTGAGATCTGGTTAGACTTTCGATTCCAAACAGCAAGTCCTCTTCCGTAGATCGAAGCTCCGCTTAAATAGATCAATATTGCCGATCTAGCAATATTGGATAGTGATTGATTTCATAAGTATGACTTCAAACTTCCCCTGTCGGTGTGCATACGTTGCACTTGTTGTTGTTGCACCTGGCTCTTGTTTTTCTGTCGACCGGCTTGTCATTTCTTGCGTACGTTGCGTTGATTGCCCTTCTTGATCGCCTGTTGTTGTTGTTGCCAATAGCTTAATTGCTGTGTTTCTATTGTTGACGTAAGTCTGCCTTTGAAGACGTTGAACCGCTTATGCCGTTGCTTATTGCTGACTTGCATGCTCGTGGTCTTTCGTCTTTTCCACCGCTTGCCCTTTCCTCCGGTCGGCGTTGTGCCAAGTTTAGGTACCGGCGATCGGTATGCTTATTTACGTAATTGGTTTCAGTAGTTGAGTTCTAATGTTGTTGTTGTTCTTGCTGAAGGGTGTCGGATTTCGAGCTCGGTGATATTTTGTCGAACTCCTTTGCTGTGTTTTGATTGGTTTTATATGTTTTGTCACTTTTACCGCTAAGAGCTGATAGCATGACGTTGGAGTGTGACGTGCCGTTAGTTATGTTTAGTACGACTCACAACATCCATCCCCTCCTCGGCAAGTCACGAGCATCGTGACTGTTCATAAAAACGTTGCGGCTACCATGTTGAAATCTTAGACTTGGGTCAGCCTGCCATGATGTCTGCTGATAGTGGCGATGGGCTCGCCGATGTCACTGGTAATGCTCTGGTATGTTGCTTGCTTAGGTGGGTGTGATGATTTCTAATCATCCCGATCTTCTTGATAGTTGTGCTGGTGCGTGATGAAAATTGATGTCGCTGCTTCTATGATGGGTTTTGTCTTGATTGTTGCTGTTCCGGTGTAGCATCTCAGTGTTTTGAAGAAGATTTAGAATTGTACTTTCTACCTTAAAACATTGTTATATTTGCTCAATTTGTTTTCAAATATTTCGATATTGACAATATTCTCATATGTATGTTTTACTTTGCTTTTTTTTAGAATTAATAGGTATTCAATATTTTATGAATTTTAATTCATATTTTCTGTCAAACCGTAATATACTTATATTAGTTTTTCTTTTTTTTTTTATTGGATCGAAAACTTTGCTTTTATATATATATATATATATTTTTTTTTTGGAATTCTTACAATTTCTAATAAATTAGTATTTTTAAATCGGATAGCATTTGTAAATGAAAATACTTAAATATATATATATATATATATATATTCCTTCTCAAAGTCTTAGTACTTCATTAAAAACTTTTTTCATTTTTCTTTTTAAAAATTCATCTGAAGAACAATCAATTACTTAGTATATGGCTCGACATTTTTGAGAGTGAAAATTACATAAAATACTACAAGCGACACTCTCTAAATTTTTTGAATTTGCTTGTAGGTATGATAAGAATATGCGGGTGCGATAGAGACAGAGAACAGTTTACATGAGTGCGACTGAAAAAGATAGAGTTTTGTCAACGACTGCTGTGGTGAACAGTTCAACAGCCCTGCAGGAAGTATGAGTAGTTAAGTTCTAGCGTTTTACCAGTTCTAATTCCACCAGCACTGATTCTTCTTTATACCCCTGGTTATGTATTACTCTGTACAAAATTAACATTGCGTATGGGCTAAAAATCACTAATTGTACACTCAAACTAACGCTTTTTTAGTGATTTGGGAACCAATTGGGTAAATTGGATATAGTAAAACACTAGTTCCTTTGAAAGATTATTGACCTTATTTTGTGGTTTTTTGGTTATTTTTGTTCTCAAATTTTTTAGCCTCAAATACGCAATATTTAAAAGGCACCGAATTATTTTTCGTGTTTGTTTTATTTACAAAATATTTGTAATATATAAAGATAGATTTTATTTTTGATTTCGGAGCACCAACGCTGTTTGCAACAACTATATAATGGCAACTCTTATTACTGACACGAAAAACCATTTTTCCATGCAATACTAGTCGGAGCTTTATACGAAGCCCCCCCTTGCACTAGTTCTTTAGTTTTGGTGAAAGTACTAGTTGCATCCGGGCAATATACCTCACACTTCCTAGAGGTTAATAAGCATTGAGCTCTGCTGTGTTGAAAGTCAGATTGTAATGTCGATGTGTGAGTTCATATGTACACAAATCGTGGTGAAAGTCAGTTTATTTTATGTGAATGTGTTAACTGTGGGCAAAGTCAGATTGTGAATGGGCAAAGTCGGTTTATACAAGCTCCCGTCACCCGTCTTAGTGATTTTGGGAAGTGTCGCTTGTAGTATTGTATGGAAAAATATTTTAGTTCTCTCTTTTAACTTTTTTTTTCTTTAATTCGCCTCAAATACGATCAATTTTTTATTAAATATATTTAAACTGTTCAAAATTTTCAAATGGCTTTTTTTTATACTTTTTTTTATACAATTAATTGCTTGTTGCCTATATTCAGGATGATCGAAATTTTCAAATAAAATGATTTTGGATTGTAAACATATGTAAGTATGTGTCTCGAAAATTTTGAGGATGACATTGATTTTGTTATGCAAATGTATGGCACTCGTGTGCTTAAAATTTCAAAGTTCAATTTCTGTTTAGCAGTTAAAATATTTTCAGATATATATTTTTTTTTATACTTTGAATCATGTGGACGCATGTAAATATGTTACCACATGCTTCTTTGCCTTAAAGCCATCTTCCGTTCTTTATACTCTGCATGTGCCTTAGGAAAATTACATCTCGGATTTCATCTCTTTTAGGTTGTTCAAAAATAAAAGTGATTTTAAGACTTTTAAGCTTTGGTTATTTCAATGAACCCCTTCCCCCTCTTAATGGGAGAATTGTTCTTTTTGAAACAGACATATGGGGCAAAACACGTCAAGTGTACCACCGGCAAAATTTTTTCTCTCCGATTTGGATGAAACTTGGTACAGCTGTTAAGATGTAAGAGTACGTTAAATGTGCAAAAAAAAAGTAAATTTTAATCACAGGGTGCCGAGATACAGGGTGTCAAAGTTTAGGTTTTTGCTTCGAAGAACATATTTCATTGAATTACAATGGGGCTAAAATCGCCTCGCTTCAAAAATTTTTCGAATGTTTCTTAGAAAAAATTGTCTGAACTTTTCGAAAACAATACAAAAAAAATTTTTCGATAACGGTAAATGAGACAAATTTGGCATTTTAGTTTTATTTCTTGATTTTCTAACAGAGACCCAATTTTTTTATTTTTTTTTTAATTTTAAAAAAAGCCCAACTTTTTCCCTTTAAAATGATGTATAAATCATAATGGGATCTCCATAACTAATGCTCAAAATAACGCATTGAACATGAGTACCTAGCATATTTCCCTCAATATCCACTCAGCGTGCGCATTGTCAAGCGCAATCGTTGCGTGCTGTTTTGATATGTGCACATACGAGTATAGGCATTGTTCGCTCGCTCAGTGGTTATTGAGGGAAATATGCTAGGTACTCATGTTCAATGCGTTATTTTGAGCATTAGTTATGGAGATCCCATTATGATTTATACATCATTTTAAAGGGAAAAAGTTGGGCTTTTTATTTAAATTAAAAAAAAAATAAAAAAAATAGGGTCTCTTTTAGAAAATCAAGAAATAAAACTAAAATGCCAAATTTGTCTCATTTACCGTTATCGAAAAACTTTTTTTGTATTGTTTTCGAAAAGTTCAGACAATTTTTGCTAAGAAACATTCGAAAAATTTTTGAAGCGAGGCGATTTTAGCCCCATTGTAATTCAATGAAATATGTTCTTCGAAGCAAAAACCTAAACTTTGACACCCTGTATCTCGGCACCCTGTGATTAAAATTTACTTTTTTTTTGCACATTTAACGTACTCTTACATCTTAACAGCTGTACCAAGTTTCATCCAAATCGGAGAGAAAAAATTTTGCCGGTGGTACACTTGACGTGTTTTGCCCCATATGTGAAAATGATGCATCAATATGGATGTAATGGATATTAATGCAAATACTTTTCCGATATGTGAATATGTGCATATAAATTTCAAATTATTTGGAATTGCCTTTATGCTTCTTCAAAAATAATGTGCATTCGCTTGAAAAATTAAGTTTTGATTATTAAATTTTTTATTTTTTTTTTTTTAATCTTACCTTTTACATTACCCTTGCAACGCTATTTCCCTTCCTTCATTTTTGGAAACAGTTGGAAGATCATTTCTTGCTTAAGATCGCGTTGTTTGCTTAAAATCTGTTCTTGAAAAATAGTAAAAAAAAAAGCCTATAAGTTAATGTGCCCCTGAGAGTGTTTGTCGGTCTCGGTATGCATTAAGTTTGTATGTTTTTATGTGTATTAAGTTTGTGAGAGCTTTGTCCGCTGTGAATAAAATGGAAATTTGAGTTTGTGCGTTCGTGCGTTCGTGCGTATTAAATTGATTGGGTTTTTTTTTTTTTTTAAATCGGACTGTACTTTTTAATAGGTTGCGGCAAATTGATACTGGCAAAAGGAAATTTTGTTTAAATTCCAAATTTATGGTTTTTTTTTCGATTTCTGCTTAGTTATTGATTTTCGAGCTTTGGATGAATTCTTATTATTTTCTGTTCTTAATTTGTTGATGGTGCAGTTTTATTATGTTTTTATGGAATATTTTTTCTTTTCCTTTGGTTTTCAATTGTACATTCAACGGCGTTTGAATTGATACAATCGAATAAGGGCCTACCCAAATGGGTGAGAATTTATTTTTTCGGTTTTGGTCCTTTAGCCACACTTTGTCTCCAGTCTGAATTTCTCTGACTTTCGACCCCTTATCATAGTATCGCTTGGATTTTTTTTTGTTCTTTTTTGATTCTCTCGTACTAATTGATGAGTGCGCTGGATTTGATATTTTAATATTTTAGAGAAATCGTCGGTGTTGTACAGTAGCTCAGGTCTTCTTTTAAGGTTGATTGGAATGTCGGATTCAAACCCAAAAATAATTTTGCAAGGTGTTTGTTTTGTGGATAAATGTACTGTGTTGTTATGCACGTGCATAGCGTGGTGCAGCCATTCATTCCAATTTGTGCCATCCTCATTGACAAAATTTCGGAGAAATTCCGCAAGAGGTCGGTGACTCCTTTCAAGAGCACCATTGGCTTGGGGGTGGTATGGTGAAGTTTGGGATTTCTTGATTCCAAGAATTTTGGAAACTCCCTTAAATAATTTCGATGTAAAGTTTGTGCCGTTATCCGTGATTAAAACCTTTGGTATCTGGAATTTTGATGTTATCTCGTTGAAAAAATCTTTTGCCACTGTTGCCGACTCTGCATCCGGAATAGCTGTGGAGATGAAAAATTTTGAAAAATCATCTATAAATGTTAAAATGTATTTGTTTCCTCTCGATGTTTCCGGTAGGGGGCCTACCATATCCATTTAAACTTTGCAGAGGGGGCCATGAGCTATGTCTGTGAGTACCATGGGCATTCTTTCTACTTTTGAGCATTTATATCGCTGGCATTTCTCGCAGTTTTTTATATAATCTCGAAACTCTCTATGCATGCCGTTCCACTTGTACTTCCGTCGAATGCGGAAATATGTTTTTATAGCTCCCTTGTGACCTCCTAATGGCCCATCGTGAAAATTTTTAAGCACCTCTTCGATGTCCTTTCTCTGTGTTAAAAATTCTGGTAAATCCTCTGGCTCTGGGTGATCTGTGGGGTTTGTATCTTCCGAATCATCTCTGCTTTTCTTTGTCTCCGTGTTTTCATCGCTCTGCTCTATTTTTGACTGTGTTTGTGCTCTTGTTACCACTGACACAAGATTATTTTCATATGGTAATCGGCTCAATGCGTCTGCGTTTAAATTATATTTTCCAGCCGTGTAACAGATTTCGAAATCAAATTCCCAGAGCTTATGGCGGAACCTCGCCAATCAGGATGTTTGATCCTTTAGATTTGCTGTGCCTTTTAGAGGTTTGTGGTCTGTGTAAACCGTAAAGGGGCGGCCTAAGAGGTAGCAACGCAAATTTTTTGTCGCTCACAAAATGGCAAGGAATTCTTTTTCGATTGTTGAGTATCGTTTCTCAGTTGCGTTTAATGCTCGGCTTGCGAACGCGATCGGGTGATCTTCTCCTGGTTCTCCTTGCGAAAGGACTGCACCGGGTGCTTCGTTGCTCGCGTCCGTTATTAGCATGAATGGCTTTGTGAAATCTGCATACTTTAACAGTGGTGGACTTGTTATTGCAGCTTTAATAGCTGTTACTGCCATTTGGCATGCCTCCGTTCAAACGAACTCGGCATCTTTTCTTAGCAGTGATGTCAAAGGTAGAAGAAGCGCTGCTGCATTCGGAATGAATTTTCGGTAGTAGTTTGCCAGTCCAAGGAATGCTTGCAATTCTTTATTATTTTTTGGTATCGGGAAAACTTTTACACATTCGACCTTACTTGGGTCCGGCCGAACGCCTTGTTCGGAACAATTGTGACCCAAATAGACAACTTCCTTTCTTAAGAATTGACATTTTTCAATTTGTATTTTCAATTGGCTGCTTCTTAGGGCTTGTAGTACTTTACGTAGCCTTATTTCAAGTTGCTTAAGGTTTTTTTCGTAAATTACTATGTCGTCCAAATAAACAAAACAATCGAAGCCTTGCAAAGCGGTCAGATAATTATTCATAATCCCTTGAAAGGTTGCTGGAGCTCCGGAGAGTCCGAATGACATTCTAACGAGTTCGAAATGTCGTATTCCAGTACTGAATGCTATTTTTTCTCTGTCTTTCCCGTTTACAAGCACTTGATGGTATCCGCTTGCCAGGTCTAGCGTTGTGAAATACCGGCTGCAACCGAGTTGGTCGAGAATCTCATCAATGCGGGGTATAGGAAATACCTGCTTGACGGTTACGTCATTCAGCTGCCGAAAATCGACCACCAATCGCCATTTCTTTTTCCCGTCTGCACCGTCCTTTTTCGGCACTAGAATGATTGGTGCGTTCCAAGGTGATTTGCTTGGAGCAATTATGCCTTGGTCCAACATCTCTCCCACCTGTTTATTTATCTGCGCCTTGTGGGCCTCTGGAAGGCGATATTGCCGAATATTTTTGGGTGCTTTCCCAACCTCTGTAGGTATTTCGAGGTTGAGCACAGTGGTGTAACTCAATTCGTCACCCTTTAGGTGGAAAACATCCGCATAATCCTTGCATATATTCGCTATGGACTGTCTTTCTTCGTCGTTCAAATTTTTTTCCAATTTCAAGGCATTTATTAACAGATTTGTCCTCTTATTTGTCTCATCGCTCTCAACTACGTTGACTTCTAACGTGTTTACTGTTCTATACGCCTTCAATAGCGAGCATTTTAATTCCGTGCCTCCTTTTATTTCCGCAACTTTTTCGGAGGCGTTTAGAACTGTCACGAATCCAATCCCATTCTTTGGTCTAGATAGACTCTCTCCTAGGTATACCTGTGTAGCAATTGTTGTCTTGTGCACGACTACTTCTTCCGTGAGTAGTCCTGTGTCTATTCGTGCTAATCCCGCCGGTCTTGGGGGGCGAAGGGGGGCAGGGGGATTTTTATTGTTTCTGCTATAAAAATTCTTTTCCTCGCACATTTAAATGGCACCCTGGCCACTAGGTTGCGTCCTTCTTTGAAGGTCAACTGTTTTTCAATAGTGTCCAAGATAGTTCTGTTACAGAGCATGTCTCTTCCCAGGAGACCATCTGCTGGCAAACTGCTATTACGTGGCACTACGTGCATTTCCATATTTAATGCTGTGATCGCATTATGTTTAAACGTCACTGACCCAATAGTACTGGAATCTCCTCCAAATGCTCCTCTTAGGCATTTCGTCTCATCCTTATTTATCGGTACGTCTTCTATTAAGACTTCTCTTTTCACTAAACTTCCATCTGACCCTGAGTCGACCAATAGGGTGATGGTGCCATTGATAGCCTGGCTACAGGGTATTTCGATGTAGGCATCATCCTCTTTAGTCTTCGCTATGGCAGTGAAATTTGAAAATCTTGGCGTGTTTCTATCGCATTGTGAGTCCACCGTTCTGATAGTGTTGTTGATAGCCTGTTCACAGGATAATTCAACGCGTTCATCTCTTTGTGGGCTGTTATGTGCAAATGTTAATAGTTTTTTCGCGCTTTGGAGAACATTGGTATACAAACTTTTTATGAGTCTTTTGTTTTCTTGCCCTTTTTCAAACATATTCTTTATTCTGGCCGCTTCTATCTCGCATACGGGGTAGGTGAATACTGTAACAGTGTTTTTAAATGATACTCTCTTCTTTTGAATTACTTTTATAATTTTCTTTTCGTCGGTCTCACCATTAAAGTTTATTTAGATCTTTCCACTTATTTTGTTTTTGGCGTTATTCGTTGGTATGTTTCGCTCTCTTATTTCGTTTTTTATCTCATTCCGTGGTATTTCTCTTTTGGACTTTCCCCATCTCTTAGTGGTTAAAGTTCCATTTCCTAGGCTGTCCAAGGGAACCTTTTTCGGCGTATTTTTATTATATTCCGAAATCGTGGTTTCCTTATTGTTATGATGACCTGCTCCTTGTTCTTGATTTTGACCCGGATCAGGTTTAAGCCGCTCGTTTACTTTTGTTTTGGCATCCCAGTCTATTGGCCCAGACTGGGCCGCTGGGAGTTTTCCGCGTTCTGCTGATTTTGTTGAGGGAAGTTTCTGGCTATATGCCCTAATCCTTTGCAAAGGAAACACTGTACTTTGTTGTTGTTATTCGACCCTCGACGGTTATTTTGTGCTGGCCTTTGTTGTGGGTTTTGCTGTGTAGCCCCTTTTCCGCAAAATTTATTGGTGTGATGGCCTTTAATGTGTTATTTGTCGCAGAATAGGCTGCTTAACTTGCTCCAACAATCATCAGCTATATGTCCTATTTTCCCGGAGTGTGTGCAAGTTGGCCTAGATGCCTTACTGGCCTTTATTATTGGCTGTTTGTTTTTCATGCGGCTAAGACTTTTTTCGTGTCCATACGTTCCATACAGATTGCAAAAGGGTGTATTCCTTCTCTTTACACATACATCGCTTGTGTGTCCTTGCTGTTGACAGAATGAGCATATCAGTTCTGTTGGAAGTGCCGAATTAATAGTATTTATGTTTAATTTGTCAGATTTCAAAATGTTTTCGGAATTTTCTGCCGCATTTATGAGATCCCGCAAACTGGGGTCTGTCATGTTTATCAGTGATTGTTTTAGGGAATGATCGTTTAATCCCGTAATGAAATGCCTTTTTGCCAGATCTTGGTATTCCCATACTGCCGCTCTTGATTCTTCCGTAGTCCATTTTTTTGTGATCATTTCTTCAGCCTCTTTTAGGTTGGTTTCCATTCGACCTCCGAACAGCGACGCGGACTCATCTGTTTGTTGATGTCCGTTTATAATATCCGCTCTAAAATCTTCCAACGTTCTTACTGTTGCGTATGTTCGTTGCACAAAGTCGCGCAGTTCGTTTAGAGTTTCGAATTTTCTGGTGCCAATTGTGTTGAACGCAGCCCCCGACAGTCGCTGCCTTATACATGTAATGGCTTTCTGCATGTCCTCCGGGGCAATCATTTAATTGAGCAATTCTATGACCTCGACAAATTTTATTACGTCCGCCCTAAATTCAGGGCCTCTTGCTCTGGAAAAACATGGTACAAAACGTTGTTAATTTTTGACAATTTCTGCAACATTCCGTGAGTTTGCCATTGTGACTTAAATTTTGGGTATTTGTACTTGTGTTGGTGTTTTTAAAGTTGATTCGTTGATTGGCGTTGTCGTGGAATTTTCTGATGTACGTCTTGCGGGAAGCGGCGATGTACTGCAAACTATTCTTAATTCTCTCTTCAGGTTTCCAATTTTTACTTTGAGAAATTGAATTTCTTTCTCCTTTTTGAGAGTAGCTTTGTCCTTTTCTATGGACTCCGATATGTCCTTTCCTACTGCTGTCTGCAGAGCTTACCTTAGAGATTCGTTTTGCTTTTCTGATTCTTATCAGCAAGGTCTCTTTATCGATTCGATCCCTTAAATCTTCGCAGTTCCTTTTTAAATGGCCAACTGCCTCTTCCAATTGTTGTATTTTCTCCTTGGCGACTTCGTTTGATACGGTTACCGAATTTTTCGCTTTTTCTATCAGAAAAACTGCTTCTTCCAATTGATTTAACCGAGCTAGTGCAACTTAATTTGAAATTTATAATAAAAATTCTTTGGTTGGGTTGACTTCTCTTATCAATTCCCACGCTTCTGCTTGAAGGATGCTAGCGTGTTCTTCAGATTCTTTTAGTTGTTGTCGCAAAGCTTAGCACTCTTTTTCCATAAATTACTTTATTTGACGGATGACTCCGTTTAAAAAAAAAAAAAAAAATTTCCGTTTAAAACAAAGTCAGAAATGAAAATGTGCAGTGGCGTCGTGTATTTACCGTTGCAAGGGGCACAATTTTATAAAATAGTAATAAACATATTTGTGTACTCACCATACTATATGCGTATTTTGAACTGATTTTTATTTCTTGTCCTTTGATACTGCCGGCTTTTAATTGCGTCGCTTGTTTAATTTTTATTGTATATATATATAGATTAGGGTGGGCCAATTTGTATGGAGCCGAAAAATTCGATTAGACCTACCCCCTAGCGGTGTTCTGGGGGTAATTTGAAGCAACTTTGCCGAAGGAACCATAGGTCTATCTCGATTTTCGAGTCTCCCACTTTTCAAAAAAAATTTTTTCCCCCTAACATCATTTTTATTCAAAATTCGATTTTTTATTCATCGTTATATTATCTTTTTTATGTGTATATGGGGGGTTTTTGGGGTCGACAAATTCATTTCTGATCTTTAATTTTACCTATGACTACCGCCAGAGGGCGTTTCATGCATATTTTAACCATTTTTCGTCTATTTTCCGAGGAAAATTGCAAGTTTTTTGCTAAAATTGATCTTTATTTTATTTTTTTCTACAAAAATTCAACTTAAAAAATACGAAATAAAAGTGAAAATTCCGAACCGTTTCATTACTTAAGTTCATTTTTCGTTTCAAATCAAAATTTTATATTTGAATATAAAGAAAATTCTCACCATCTTTACCACTGTGTTTTTACCAATTTGTAGGTGGAAAAAATATATTCGAACCAAATGTTTTAAAATATACTCATTTCTGTTATTTTTAATTCTTTATTTCAATCGCTTTATTTTGTATATTCTATACGATATTTTGAACTTCGCTGCGATGTGTGATCGATTTGGTGTGTCTGATAGAATAGCAGCAGCACTCGCAACATCTCTTATGCAAGACATTGACGTAAAAGATGCACATGGCAATGGATAAAAATAAAGTGCGTCGAGAGAAAGCCAAATGCAGAAAAGAATTGCTTCGTAAACAGTATGATGCATCCAATTTGATAGCATTTTCATTCGACGGCCGAAAAAATGATGCTTTAACAATGGAAAAAATCGGTGAGAAGTTCCATTCAAGGATGGTGAAAGAACCACATCTAGTTGTTTTGAAGGAACCAAATTCTCAATTGATAGGCTACAGAAAAGTCGAAAATGAAGATGCTGAACACAAGTTGATAACATTGAATGCATTTTTCGCCGAAAAAGAAATTGCTCTCGATGCATAAATCGGCATATGCTGTGATGGTGAGCCAACAAATACTGGCGTTAGAAATGGCATTTTGCGTTGTGAATTGCATTTGAAAAGACCGCTGCATTGGTTTGTGTGCCTTCTGCACTTCAACGAGCTGCCATTTCGTCATTTGTTTGACACTTTGGACAGATCATCGACCACTGGACCACGAACAACAACCGGAACGTTGGGCAAACAAATTGAAAAGTGTGAAAATCTTTCGGTATGTATCATTTGTCATTTTTCTCATTGATTTTTTACATTATTAAATGGTAAAATTGCATTTAATTGATCTAATTTCTTTTTTTCAGCTTGTAGACGATTTCGAGATAATCGTGCTAGAGAACATGCCGCCTGATTTAGATCCATCTGAATTATCCACCGATTCAAAGTACTTATACAAAATGGCTAATGCAATTTCGAATAGTGTTGTTCCTGCGGATTTGTCTCACATTAAACCAGGACCAATAGCACATTCAGGTTGGCTCACCAAGGCGAATAGATTGTTGCGGTTGTATGTGTCAACTGAAAATCCATCAAGGAATTTGAAAATTCTGGCAATATACATAATGAAAGTGTATGTGCCGATGTACTTCAACATCAAGTACTATAATTCGGTTGTCTTCGGTAGTGTATTATTTTACAAATTCATTCGTTGGACACAATATTTGGATACAAATCTACGCGGAGTTGTAAATAATGTCATTCAAGACAATATTACGCACATTCCGAAAATATTTTGTTAGCGATGTTATTTGATGATAAAAAAGAGACACGAAACATCGCAATCAAGAAAATTTTACACTACCGAAGAAATCTGTATGACCCGGCCGATCTTAGAGTTTATCAAAAACCTTTAATAAACTTCAATTGTACAGATTATACGAATATGATTGATTTAAATAAAGATGGTGTCGTATTCGAACCACCGTTTACGCATAGCATTCCGTATGATCATTTGGAACAATATTTAGGATACGATGATCCACCATTGCCTGATCCAAGAATTCCGGTGCACATACAAGCAACGGAAAGATATGTTCAATTGCTGGCTAGCGTTTCTAAACGTGTTTTAGAAGAAAGTCGACTCAGTGTTATGGCAGTTACATCAGAAAGCCGTGCAAAAAACCCCAGACTTGAAAGCAAAAAAGACTTTCAAAAATAAATTAATTCGCTTTTTTTCTCACTAGAAAAAAATAAAATAAAGACCAATTTTAGCGAAAAACTTGCAATTTTCTTCGGAAAATAGACGAAAAATGGTTTAAATATGCATGAAACGCCCTCTGGCGGTAGTCATAGGTAAAATTAAAGATCAGAAATGAATTTGTCGACCCCAAAAACCCCCCATACCCACATAAAAAAGATAATACAACGATGAATAAAAAATCGAATTTTGAATCAAAATGATGTTAGGGGGAAAAAATCTTTTTTTGAAAAGTGGGAGACTCGAAAATCGAGATAGACCTATGGTTCCTTCGGCAAAGTTGCTTAAAATTACCCCCAGAACACCGCTAGGGGGAGGTCTAATCGACAAAAAATTTGGCCCGCCCTAATATATATATATATTTTATAATTTTTTTTTTTATGAAAAATTTTTTATTTAAGGTAACATTCTCTGCTATGCCCTTATTGCGTTTGTGCTGCTAAAGTGTCCTGCGGAAGTTTCACTCACACCCGGACCCTGACAAATTAGGTTTCACCACTGTTCGACAGGTTATAGCAGTGCAGTACAAAAAGGGTTCAAACAAAATAATTGATACAATTCGGTATACTTATATCGTTTCTCATTAAAGTGCCTTTCGAAAGTTTCACTCACGCCCAGGCCCCACTCAATAAGGTTTCACTACTGTTCAGTAGGTTCCAATAAGTAACTCAAATATACTCAATTTATATCAATCTTACTCCACTGTCGCCAAAACAATTTTTTTATTTTTTATTTCTTGTCATGTGTTTATTTCAACGCTGAACTGTTGTAAAAGGATCGTGATTCGTACCCGACTATCCTTAGTCGAAAAACGGCTGCGCCATAAAATGTTGTGTTATCCTACCGGGTGCGCCATAAAATGTTGCGTGCTGGGGATGGACGTCTTAGCGAATAACACAAATAAGAACGCCATTGAATTCAGTTACAATTATTGTTTATTGAAGTTCTTCTTATATATGACAATCCTATTCTGGCTTACTTAACTGCCCTAATCCCTAGCTACACTGAGATCCACACTTTGTCGTCCTGGCTCGTAAGTTGGTGCGCCAAAGTTGAGATCTGATTAGACTTTAGATTCCAAACTGCAAGTCCTCTTCCGTAGATCGAAGCTCCGCTTAAATAAATCATTATTGCCGATCTAGCAATATTGGATATTGATTATTTTCATAAGTATGGCTTCGAACTTCCCCTGCTGGTGTGCATACGTTGCACTTATTGTTGTTGCACCTGGCTCTTGTTGTGCTGCTGACCGGCTTGTAACTTCTTGCGTACGTTGCGTTGATTGCCCTTCTCGATCGCCTGTTGTTGTTGTTGCCAATAGTTTTATTGCTGTGTTTTTATTGTTGACGTAAGTCCGCCTTTGAAGACGTTGAACCGCTAATGCCGTTGCTTATTGCTGACTTGCATGCTAGTGGTCTTTCGTCTTTTCCCCACCTTGCGCTTTCCTCCGGTGGGCGTTGTGCCAAGTTAAGGTACCGGCGATCGGTATTCTTGTTTACGTAATTTTTGTCAGTAGTTGAGTTCTAATGTTGTTGTTGTTCTTGCTGAAGGGTGTCGGATTTCGAGTGATGTGTGGTCGAACTCCTTTGCTGTGTTTTGATTGTTCTTATATGTTTTGTCACTTTTAACGCATAGAGCTGATAGCGTGACGTTGAAGTGTGACGTGACCTTAGTTATGTTTAGTACGACTCACAACAGTGGCGAAATGTTTTCAGAATATATTTTTGGTGTTTTCAATTGATCAATGTTTAATCCATTAGAGTGGTTTAATCAGATAGTGGCATAATTCTAGTTGCTGGCCGGTTCTGGAATTTTGTTGAAACTTGGCATGTATATGAAGATTGGCCTCCTGATTCCAAATCTGCAATCCGTTTTCGGTGTTCGCCACTAGCTTAGGAGATATCGACCTTTTAAAGTTTGTATGGAAATGCAATGTTAACATTGTGAGAACAGACTGAGAGCTGGTTGTGGTGTTGCAAGACGTTTTATTTTGAAAAAATCTACCAATTGGTAGATTTAATAGGTGGATAATAAAAAGTGCGAAAATATGAAAATATCTCTTAACGCCACACTTTGTTTGAATTGTTGAGAAGAAATGAAAAATTTGCGCGCGCGATTTTTGAGAAAAACGTTTTGCCTACGGCGCTATTTTCACCAGAACGCAACAAAAATCACTATTTCTCGAAACTCTCTTTTTCAACGTTTGGTGGCTCTCGAAAGAACCGATTGGTGGTCCTGAAAAGGACCTTTTATGCTTCTCCTCCAGTGCTGCCGTCGTCATCCTCGCCACTGGTCTTGCCAGCATCAAAAAAGTCGAGCTCTTCGCCGTCATGATGCATCACTTCCCTAACCGGTTGGTAAAGGTCTGATGCTAGCTTGAAAAATTGCAAAATTGGAAATTGAAAGCGACGAATTGCTCTCATTAGCTTACACTTCCGCAAAAACAATTATTTTGCCAAATATCCGCAAAAGAAATTCTTCGTTCTGAGATATTTTAAGGCAGAAAAACTTTCGCGTGTAGCCACATGTAATCCACCGTGTTAGTATGCGCTCCAGTCTCCGGATCTTCGAAGGTTTCGCTGTGGTTCACTGTTTAGTGAATATATATATTTCCGCTTTCAAGCAATCATATACTTTCCAACAGTCGAATATAATAGTTGTTCTCGGGGATATCCACTGCTTTATGATCGGGATGAGCGTGTTGATATCTCGCTTCTCCTTAGGTATGAAGAAGCAAGCGCCACTTTCACTCTGAATTCCTCCAAAGACCCATTGGCTTCGACACGGTGGGCTTTGTGGTATTTCCGACGGCCAAATTTGGACACCAATCATACCGTGGTTGTCATACATTGCATGTATAACAACCTCACGATGGAAGTTAGTCCAATTAACCGCTGTTCCTAGAGCAATGTCAAGGGTTTTTATAATATGCTCCAGTGGAAGGTTCTTCACCCAGAGGTAAGAACAACCTACTATCTGGCCAAAAAAAAGATGCAAGCCATCGAAAAATGTTTTCCGACGAATCGATCTTTTCTCTGTGCATTGCTCTTGGAGCATTAAAATAGCTTTAAATGGAACTAGACCCATCAAACTGCCTTCGAACAGGGTAAAAATATTCAAAAGCGAGCTCATTGCGAAGCTTTTCTTCCACGAATAACGGATTTCCCGGAAATTCAATTGAAAGCGCTGCCATAATTTTTACCAAAAACCTCAAAAATCTTACTTATCGCCTAATATCACCAATTTTTGAACTTTATTTTTAAGAAATAAAACCCTTAAAACAAAATATTTTCCATAATGCTTAATATATATCAGTTTCACATTATTGCTCAAAAGCTAAAAAGCAGATTACTTTTTTATATTTTTTTACAACTAATGCAAAAATTTGCACAAAACATTTGCATTTTGCAACAAAAACGAATTTCTAATGAGTGGCAACTACGCCAATGTCAAGATAGTGTAAAAATTAGTACGTGTTTTGGAAATCTTTAAAACGTGATATCTCCTTAACTAGAGGCGATCGCCTAGAAAGGATTGCAGATTTGGAATCAGGGAGTAATTTGTTATAGATTGAAACTAAACAAAAGGTCCCAGAACGGGCGAGCAACTAAGATTGTTCCTAGATAGCCAGGTATTTTGATTAAGGGGAATTATAATGTTGATCAAATGAGGCAAACCTAACAACATTTAAGCTGTTCACTCACAATTGAATCGAAACGAATCGAGTTAAAACCAAATATTTGGCAATTAAATAAATAAGGATGATTCTTCTTTCCGGAATAAACTTTCAAGAATGGGGCTTTTGTTCAAGAGCCTTTTCTTACATCGTTTTTACGGCTATTGGTTAGACAATTGCAAGTAGGAGTTAACTACAATGAGTTGAACTACATCTCTGTTCTTTATATGCAAGGGTTTGTCACATATTGTCATTGTACTATGTTTCGCCTTTTAAACTCAGGGGTATTTGGGGTATTTTTGAACTTCAGTTATCGATTTGTAAATTTTTCCAGGGGATATGCTTTTTCTACGCTTATTGTTTGAGCCACTTTAATGCCATCCCTAGCGAGTAAAAAATAGAGGAGAAATATACCGCTAAGATCTTAACCACACTTGGTTCCGGGCCTTTCTGATGCGCTGATCCATATGCTCGATCTGCTTCGCATCCGCTATTTCCTGACGCATGCTTATCAGGATGAAGGGCCAACACAGCACAATTTACTGAGATATCGCCGCTAAGCGATTGGTCTGTAAGCCAGGTATCGTCCTAAATTGCTGGGTTCTGGAAGAACCCCTATCTTTTTTATTTCGTTAGTACTGCACTATCTCTCTGACCATTTTATCCCTCCTGTGTGTTTCTAAATAAGCTTTTAGATTTTCAGTTATCAAATTTCCATATTTTTAAAAATTTAAGACTTTAAATTTTAATTTTAATTTTTAGTTTTTTAGTGTAGAATTCTCAATATTAATGTCTTAGAATCTTTAGCTTTCCAAATATGGGCATTTTGGCTTCAGTTTTTAACTAGGTACCATTGATCGCTGGGCAAAACACCTAGAGCTGCCCGAATTAAGAAGGGAAAGAGTACTCGTAAATATAGAGCAAATAAGATTACTAGATCCCAAAGAAACACTGATTGCTTTCGACGAAATTGCCTCAGAACGGCAGAACGGCGATTAGGAGAACCATGATAGATCTGGTTCATTTGGCCACAACGGAAATACAACCCCTATGTTCGCTTCAATATCGGGAGGCATTTTGAAAATGCCCTTAACGGGAAGAGATAAAGCACAGAATCGGAGCACTAGTCTTTGTCGGCGGGGAAGCAGGACAATCACGAGTTGCGGACGATACAGCCATTGCATTTGATGAAGCAGCAGTAATGAGAGGAAATTTTGTTAGTCAACGGCTGGAACTACTAACTCAAGAGCAAAAACGTAACCGTTTATATCTATTAAGACCCGTCTTCAGTTCGTTAATGGTCTTAGGTCTGAAGAGCACGGCAATGTTGCTGAATGTGTCGCCTATTCCGCTTTTAATGAGGTCCATTAGTTTTATTTCTGGTATCAAGGCAAGGGCAATGACTTCCTGCATGTTTAATTGATAACGCTGGACAGTTTCGGAAGGCTTTAAACGGCGATACTGCAGCTTGAAAAACTTTTCGTAATGGAATATTTTCGGCCATCCTCGTCAGTTATTGCCTCGCGTAAGGCTTAATAGAAATAAGCAGACACTAATCGCATTACGACCATTGCAAACAACAACCGACGCATACTAATAAATCGGCTTTTCTCGTCAAACTGTAGGATGGTGAAGGCGCCTTCTAGGTCACTTACAGATTTACGCACATTCTAAGAGTCATAACCGCTTAATTTTGGTACCATTGATTCGATCACATTTACATAAAAATGAACGGTGCGCAAGTTTGATTGGCCTTGTTTTGAGGCCAACATTTAATTTTCATTCAGAAACAGTTCCCGTCCTTGCTCTACCAATGCCTTACGTACGTCATTCCAAGCATCAGATTTTGAATATACACTGATGATCGGGGCATTGACATTGACGGTTATAGCAGTAGTATAGTTGTCAAAGCTAAAGCAGAGAGGGCAGCGTAAGCAGCAGTGATAGGACTGACGTCGAAGACAGTTGGTTCAGCGGTTGAAAGGGTCACATCGGATGCGGTAGCGGCAAAAACTACAGCAGCGGTTGAAGCGGTGTCAGCAGATACGACGTTTGTGTTAAATGCGGAAAAAACGGCAGTGGGTATGATGGTTGCAATTGTAACGTCATTGGCATCGAACAATTCAGGATCGAGACAATCGTCAGCATAAGTAAGTGAATTGAAAACATCACAAATTTGCCTTACAGTTTCAGTGGTTGGCATATTTATGCCATTTTTACCAAGGATATGAAGCATATCTTCTTTAGTATTTTTGTTAAACAGTTGTTTATTTGGAATCAAAAATCTAACTATAAATACCTGGTTTTTAATATTCAACATTATAACATGTTTGTCAAATTTCTATAACTTACTATATTGATAGACTACAGGAAATATTCAAACAAACGAGCCACAGTGGTTACGAATTCACACGCAGCAATGAATAGATAAAATTTTTTGTTATTCGATTTCACTTTTCTGTTCACGGATCATTTGTTGTCTTTGCGACTCGACCCGGACACCGACTGACTAATTCCGTCCAAAACTCAGGCCTTCATATTGGTTTCTAGCTTCTCATTTGGCTTGTTTCTGCAATGCAGTGGCTGTCTGCGACGGGCGATGGCTGGTGGATTCTAGAAAGATAAGCCAAACGGATTCTCCTTCACGATATGTTTCTAGTAATTCAAAGACCAATAAAACAAGCAGACTAGAGTTTTCCATTTATTGTGGTTAAGCGTTCAAATTATCATTTTAACAGTTGCGCATAAAAAAACATTTCGGGACAACCCAAACACATAAGGTAAAAGGAACTATAAAGCAATACCATGTACAACGCGCACAGTGAGTGAGCTTCACCACAGCTCAGTCTGTGATAAAAAATCATAAAATTACGGCAATTTACTTAAATGTAGCAACTGCGAATGAAATCATTCTGCAAATTTCAGAGGTTGTCTAGTATATCAAAATCTGAAAAAACTAATCAATTTTAAAAAAGAACAAACAAAGGTGTTATAGTTAGGCGAGCCTGACAATTAAATACCCGACACATACACATATGTTCAAGGAGTTTTTAATATCAAGAAGTGTTTAAGGCCATAGGGGGCCTCATATACCGACTTTTGTTAAATTTCCTTATGAAAACTGCCCCTTTGCCCCGCCCACTTTTCAAATTTTTTTTAAATCTAATCGGAGGCTTAGATACACGCTTTACCCCTAAGTTTTGTTGAAATACTTCGAAAAAATCCGATTTTGGGGCACTTTTGAGATTTTTGAGACAGACCCTTTTACGGAGGTACCCTTAATAATGTACCGAATAAAAACAATTTTAAGGAAGATGTTTGTGGCTACAAACGAGGCATAAGTGCCAACTTTCGTTCAAGTCCCATTTGAATTTCGGGTGTAGGAGACAATTTTCGAAAACCGCCCCTTTACCACGCCCACTTTTTCAATTTTGGGAAATTATATTACTGCCCTTTAGCATATTTAAATTTCAAATTCATCAAAATATCTTGAAAAACCGCGATTTTAGAGCAGTTTTTGTTTTTTTCGTAACAGACCTTTGTACTGGAGGTACGCCTAAAATTGATCCGATCGGGTCCATTCTCGAACGTAATTCCAGAAGTTTCTGGTAGAAATGCACTTAAACCAGCGACTCCCATTAGTGCTCCTACTAACGATAACAGAAACTTGAAATAATGATATCTACTCTAGCTCAAAGTTGGTCCAACTTTATGCAAACAATACAATGCTCACTCGACAAAATTGTGCAAATGCAAACACAATTAATGACAGCATTTTGGGCTAAAATGTGAATTTCCTACAAATTTGTGCCTGGAATTCGAACGGGTTACCCAACCATTACCTAGAAATTGAGATTTTCTTGAATCAGGAAGAAGTTGACGTTATGCCTCTCTCTGAAACACATTTAACAAACAAAAATTTCTTCTCAATCCCCGGGTATATATTTTATCAAACTAACCACCCAGATGGCCAGGCGCATTGGGGCATGGGTCTACTTATTCGTAGAAGAATACAATATCTTGTTCTAGATTCGTACGGTTATGATTTCCTTCAGGCAACAACGCTTTGCGTAATAGTGAGAGGTAAAAATCTGGCTTTATCGGCGATTTTCTGCCCACCTCGTCTAAGCATAACCAAAAAAATTTTCTTACACTTCTTTAAGACATTAGGTGATAAGTTCGTAACAGCAGGAGACTATAATGCAAAGCACATTATCTGGGCTTTCAGAACGTGCAATCCTAGGGGTCAGCAATTATACATGGCAATTGTCAAAAAAAACAATTCTCTACACTTTGTACCTCCTAGACAGTCAACTTATGAGCCACCAGATCTCCAAAAAATTCCAAACCTCTTAGATTTCGAGATAACTTAAGATATTGCAAAAGAGCTTATTTCTGCAAAAGCAACAACAAATATCCGGAACCAGTAGAACGCCCACCCAACTTAACAGATGCAGGCCCAAATTGGTTAAAATAAAAAAAGCATATACCCAGTCAACACTGTTACGTTAATGTAACATAACAGTGACGTAATTTAAAAGTGCAAAAATGTTTTAAGAACGCCACAATAAGGCTACAATATCTTTATTTTTTCCTACTCCACAACGTAACAGTGAAACAGAAATCAGCCTATCAAAACGACGGAGAAAAAAATTTTTTTATTCTCTTATTTATCTCTAAATTTTTTATTTTTATTTAAAACTATTATAACTATAATTTAATTCACTGATTTCATTTTTTTCAATTTTTTAACTTCCTAATTAGTCTTCAGTTTTCTTTGCTTCGATTAAGTTTCGAACCCACGACATGCCGCAACATCAATCGTGCTAGGCGAACGCTCTAACCAGTAGGCTAAACAAACAAACACAATTTTTTCGTCAAAATGCTTACTTGACTTTATGATTATTCAGATTTTGGGAAACATGCGTAAAGAGTTTTTCACTCCAAAATTTTTTTTTACTTTGAAAATTAAAAAATATAGTAAATAAAAAAAAAAGATTTTAAAAAAGGAGAATAAAAACAATAAATTTTCCATTAATTCCACATTATATCCAAAAATGCGGTTCTCGAGATTTGAATATTTTGCCAGGAGATGAATTAAGGGCTCTAGAACAAATTTGCATCAAAAAGTAAATTTAGTAAAAAATGTAACATACGATGATTTCCCGAAAAATGTCGATATTTTCATGAAGAGGTCAATTTAAAAAAATGCAATTAGATCAATTTGGCGGTTATGGCTCGATATGTAAATAAAGGACATATTCGAGTTCGAGTTTGTTGTAGGATTAGAATGTTTATGTATCTACTAAAAACAGCAAGCGGCAGTTAATTCATTCGTTTCAATAATTTATATATGAAAAAATTCCCAACACGTTGCCCAAACAAAATAAAATATTGTTACTGCAACGTTTTTATGTTACCTTTACAAAACGTTATGGTAACGTTCAGTGTTGGCTGGGAAGTGCGCATATTTATAACAACTACAAAATTTAATGCATTGATCATACTGACGATGTCGTTACTGTTCTTAGCTCTTATGTGGCATCAGCAGCGCAAAAATCTACGCCTCATACTAAATAAAGAACAAAAAAAGCTTTTTCTAGTGGGGAAATTGAAAATCTGGTCGCAAAAAAATGAAGATTCAGGCGCGAAAGGCAGCGGGTCCGTTCTTCGTTGGCCAAAAACAATCTAAAAGAAGAAGAATAAAGCTAAGAGCAAGTCTAAATAAGGAGAAAGAATGTAAAACCCGCAACTTTGTCGAGAACCTTACGCCCAGAGGCAAAAATCGTAGTTCCTTCTGGTTGGCAAGCCGCTCTATGAAGACCCCAGTACAGAGTGAAACACGCGTTCGGTATCTCAGGAGTGGATGGGCGCGCTCAGATGAAGAGAAAGCTATGGTTTTTGCTTTGCACCTCAATAAAGTATTCCAACCGAATCCGAGCAATGCTGAGCATATTCTCCCAACTTTATCCGAAAACACTCGAAGAATTTCCATACAAATAACTTCAAGAGAAATTGCCAGTGTCATAAAAAATTAACTTGTGAGCAAAAACAACCCCGGGCCATGATCTTGTCACTCCCAAAATGTCATCAAATATACTATCCGCAGCAGTACAGTTTTTAACAGTCTTATTTAATGCAATTATTGAATTCGGCTACTTCCCAAAGATTGGAAATGGTCGGTTATTAAAATGGTGCCAAAGCCAGGAAAAGATTCTACTCAAACATCTTCTTTTAGACCAATCAGGCTCCTGCCTTGTCTCACAAAATTATTCGAAAAGTTACTCATAGCTAAATTAACACCTTATCTGAAAGAGCAGAATATTTTCCCTCCACATCTGTTCGTGTTTAGAAAACAACACGGTACTATCGAACAGGTTATTCGGATTACAAATGAAATTAGACTTGCCTACGAAAATCGGTAGTTTTGCTCTGAATTAATTGTAGATGTAACAAGTGTTCGATAAAGTTTGACATAACGGACTGTTTTACAAAATCAGAAGATTACTTGCCTTTAATTTTCCCGCGATCTTTCAGTCAAACTTAAAACATAGAACGTTTCAAGTAAGACAAAACTCATTAATTACAAATGGGTTGTTGTTGAGCCTTTTCTTTACCTTGTATACACAGCAGATATTCCGAATAACTATAGAATATTGATGTCAACATGTGCTGATGACACAGCGGAACTTAGTCAGCACAAGGACATAAGTATCGCTACTTCGCAGCTCTAAGATCACTTGAGCGAAATCCAAAGCTGGTTTTCTAACTGGCGAATAAAAATTAATAAACCTAAATGTCAACACATTAATTTCACGTTCAATAGAAAAGCTTCTCCAAATATTTTGCTTAATAATGCACCCATCCCAAAATGTGAGAAAGTCACATATCTCGGCTTTAATTTGGCCAAAAGACGGACATGGCGTAAGTATATTGAAGCCGAGAGAACCCAAATGAGGCTTAAAGCCAACAACCTGAACTGGGTAATAAATAGCCGCTCTCCTCTAAAGCTTGAAAATAAAATCCTTATTTACAACTTATTTATAAAACCAATATGGACGTATGGTTTACAACTCTATGGAAGTGCCAGCTCTAAGAATATAGAAATCCTGCAAGGAGCACAGTCCAAGATCCTAGGGACTACAGCAGGAGCTCCTTGGTTTGTTTCGAATGAACGGATCCATAAAGAGCTCAACGTTGACCTGTCTAAAACAGAGTTCACGAATATCAAAGCGCAATTATTCAACAAATTGCGCATACATGTAAATCCACTTGTCCGGGGATTATCGAACACATCGTACCACTCGAGATTGAAAAGAAATGACCGGCCAGCAATCATTAATCGTTCTACAACAGCAGGTGCAATCCCTGCTCATCCATCAACTCAGCTTTCCTAGCTGATCGTCAACTCGTTGGGTGAATTCGATGCACCCTTGCAAACCACGCGCATCCATAAACTCAGGTTTACTAGCTGATCGTCAACTTGGTGGGTGCCCTCCGTGCACCCTTGCGATCCACGCACATCCATACACTCAGCTTTTCTAGCTGATCGTCATTTCTGTGGGTGCACTCCATGCACCCTTGCTGTACACGGACAGCCCAGCTGCTGAAAATCTTCGTTTCCGTACTGTCAATATTAACCAAGTTTCTTCACACATCAGCAAAGCCTAGTTTTCGGTATCCGACGCCCGTAATGAACTTATTGCTAAGTCATAAACTCCTCAATTAAGAAAATGTTTCTTGATTTGTAATATTGTCAAATTGGGTGAAAGATTTAAAAACTTATTGCTAGACTCCTATCGGAGAGGAGTGATCTTATAAATAATAAATCGTTAAAAAAATTACCACGAGGAAATAAGAAGACAAACAAACAGACTTCAAACTCTTTCGTATTCATATTGTTTTCAAATTTTGGCTCTGTTTGTGCTGGTACTCCGTTACAGGGCCCACTCAGGTACCAGACAAAGAGCGCAATTTAAGCCAAAAAGCCGCTCCCTTAGTTTAGCCTAACACCCGCGAGCAACACTCTTTGTTAGATATCAGAGTCAGAGACAAGGTCAGTTTTTCTAGGGACCATAAAGTAAGGACATGTCAGCTTTAAAGTCTTCATCTCGTTCTTTAGATCCGTTACCTTCGATTATAGTAACAAATGAGTAAACTCGGGTTATACAACAGCAGACATTTGTTCTTGAAAATCTGAGCGCGGTGTTGTGAGCTCAAAGGCATTTAATTTTTGCGACTCAAACTGGTTGGCCTCCAATTCCTGAGATTTTAAGTTAATTGGCAAGGATGAGCTTGGGTTGCATACGTTTTGTGATGAAATATTTTTGCAAACCTAAGTCGAGGAGAGCTCTCACATCAAATCGTTCTCAATGATGGGAGATGTAAGCAATCTTTTTGGGCATGGGTACTTGTGACTCACTGCTAGGTCAACGCATTCTTGATTATGAGGATATGGTTCGACTTTCACTGATGTAAGGTTTGTCAAAGGTGATGCCGAAGCCTGCATGACAAGAGTGATAAGAGACGGTCCGGATGCCTGTGGTGGAGGAGAAGGAGAAGATGATCGATTTTGTCGTGAATCCGAGGTAGTGTATAGGTGAAAAAGTATGTGGCTTCTTTGTTTTAGTTTCCAATCATCTCGATGCATAAACAAGGCTCCCCAAAAGACAACGACCCCTTGGATTCTCATCATCACGAATAAGTTATTCACTGTGGTTTGGCCCAAAGAATTTCTTTACAAGTCGCTTCCTTGATTGTGGGCAGTGAAAAAAGTCTTAAGCCGATTGTCAGCAGGGACTTATTTTTTCGACAAAGCACGCTTTGACTGCATCATCTCCATGAAGGAATCTCTTTTCACATAAAGGGTAGGGTTGGACGATTGCCCCAGATGCTCCGGTTGTCTTGGTATGGAGACGAAAAAATTTTTTTACTCGTAGGGAGGGAGGGATAATTAAAGTTTACGGCCGTCAACATATCGCAAAACGCTAGCCGTTTCGCGTAACCACCGCTGAATGTTGCAGTGTCGCATGGTGGCACCTTTTTGAAATTTTCTTCTGATTTGACGTCGAATTGCATTGGGGGCATGGGTACTTGACAACGGCGCCGCCAAGCTCTAATTGTCTTACACTTATTTATGAAGGTGTGTCTTGGTGTTCTGATAAACGTGTCGACAATTTTGAAACGTTGCCATAATGGCTGTCGATGTCAATTAAGTTGTCATTCTAGTTCGGATTAACTTCTTTCAGCTTAAACAACGTCATTAATTTGTTTTGGAATAGTTGTTCACTTTCAATAAATTCAATACATAAATTTAGCTCCTTTGGTGCGACAGAAAAATTCGATTCCGCCGTCATAATATTTTTTCAACAAGTGGTCTCCTTGCTTCATGTCGCAATCTTATTGAAAGAAATCTGTACAAGTACTAGAAAGCTGATGAGCTGCAAAAAACTTGTGTGAAACACCCAAGAGCAGTCGAGATAGACCATACAAAATGTATATAGAAATGATCCAGGAGATTCGATTTAGAGATGTCCGTCCTTCTGTATGTCCGTCTGTCTGTCTGTATACAGTTATCTTATCGAAGGGGTTGAGCTATCTTAAAGAAATTTGATATGCGTGCTAATGGGGACATGAGTAAGAACAAGTTTGAGAATGGACCCGATCGGAACATTTTTAGGCGTACCTCCAGTACTAGGGTCTGTTACGAAAACAACAAAAACTGCTCTAAAATCGCGGATTTTCGAGGTATTTTGATAAAATTTGGAATTTGAACATATTTAAACGCCAGTAATATGATTTCTTAAAAGTGTAAAAGTGGGCGTGGCAGAAGGGCGGTTTTCGAAAATTGTCTCCTACACCCGAAATTCAAATGGGATTTGAACGAACGTTGGCACTTATGCCTCGTTTGTAGCCACAAACATCTTCTCTAAAAATTTTTTTGGTCGGTCCATTATTAGGGGTACCTCCAGTACTAGGGTCTATCAAAAAAATCTCAAAAGTGCCCCAAAATCGGACTTTTTCGAAATATTTCAATAAAACTTAGGATTAGAGCGCGTATCTAACCTTTCGATTAGATTTAAAAAAAAAATTTGAAAATTGGGCGGGGCAAAGGGGCAGTTTGCATAAAGAATTTTAAAAAAAATCGGTATATGGGGCCCCCTATGGCCTAAACACTTCTTGGTATTAAAAATTCTTTGAACATATGTATGTGTCTGTGTCGGGTAGTTTATTGTCAGGCTCGCCTGACTATACAACCTTTACTTGTTTTCAGATATCTTTGCATACTGAATAACAAATCATGAAATTAAATGACCAGCGCCTCTGTATAAAATCACTTTCAATATAAATGTAATTTCAATGAACTTATTGATTATCTCCGATATCAAACATCAATTGCATACACAGCATAAGAAATTCAGCGCAAATAGACGTTTTCTCTATGATTCGCTTTGTCTTTGATTTTTTGTGGTTTTTTATTAAAGCAATTCGTTTATGTGGCTCGAGAAGTTACCTCAAAGCAATAACTTAGATACGCATGAGCTTCTGCGAATGCATTTGCTGTATTGGGTATAAGAATCTAACGACGCGGGCTCGCTTTTCATCAGACAAATAAACGTTCAACTGACGATCGGATAAAGAAAATGTGCAAATGGAGCATTGCAAACCGTTTCACTGTTGGCTCTTTGTACGCCCTCCTTCTATAGCCAGATAGCTCACTCTAGCACTCACTTTGGAAAAAGCAAAGACAAAAAGATACGGAGAAATGTTCCCGTCGCCATAAATTAATTCAGTGTTTGCACTGTTCAATGATCTTGCAAATAATCAGAGAAGATTCAATGTGCAAAGTTGTCCACAGGTCGAACGGGTTAAGAACGTTAATTCTAATGTACTTCCAATGCCCTTTGACGCAAATAAGATTTTGACATACAGTATCGCCAATGTTAAGGTCAACGATCGCTAAAAAAGGGTGAAAGAGGATCTGGGGACAAAACTCACAGCGTCAAAACGGCAGCCGGCCGAGTTTGTAGACTACCGGTACCTTAGCTTTTTCACCACCGCCAGTTTTTTGTGATATTAATTTTGGAACGCTTGGACGGACGCATAGAAACCGGGAGGATTCACCTTACGTATTTTCTTTTGTTTTTCTTTTCTTTTGCATAAAGTTTAAGGTTTTGTTGGTAGATCGACTACAGACTGCGACGGTTTGGTACAGAATTAATATTGAAAGTGAGAAAAATGTCTTGCGTAGACCATTTAGCTTTTCTTATTGATCCGGAACCAGGGATCGGCAAAAACAAATTTTTAATTTTCGATTTTTTGATTATAATTTATTCCATACTTCATTATTTTTGCTTATTGAAATAAAATAAATCACAAATCACAATCACAGTTCAAAAGAATTCGGATTGAAAATATTAAATATTATTATAAAAAGTAACATTGTGATTTTTTAAAGTAATTAAAAATCATATTCCCAAGATTGCGGAATTTTTGAATAATCAAAAATCGTATTTCCAAGAAAATGGAATAGATCAGCGGCTGCAGGTGATAAGATTAGGATATGTTTATATTTATGTATTTATTTGGTATAGTCTTTCTTGAATGGTTCTGGGTGTTACACAGAACCACCCAAACGCAATTTACCTTCCTCACAGTGTGTGTTGGGTAAAAATATGCCCTAGTCTAATATCTTAGATCCACTTATCATTTCGATGCGAATTTCGAACGGGATATCTCGACTTTTATTCAAAAAGTACGTAATTTTTGATATATTATTGTTGATTATTCAATAATTTCGCAATCTTGGGTATATGATTTTTGAATGAAAAAAAAAATTTGTTTTCATAATTGTTTTTACATTTTCAATCCGAATTTTTTGGAATTTAAATAATAAATTTTTCATTATTCAGAAAGTTTATGTTTCCTATCTATGATTTATTTTTAGTTAACAATCACGAATAAAAAAATTCAAATTTTTGGCCAATCCGTAATTAGTTCCGAGAATATTGCTGAAGTTATTATTTCTGCCCATCCCTGTCTAGAGAAAACCGATGCGTCGTTCGTTGAAGCAAAAAAGAGAGAACTATTTTTTGAGCTCCCAGCAAAAAGAATTGTTCAATCTTTATTTTTTTTCATACGCTTCGCTGCCACCATAATTTTGGATGTGCATTGCATTGATTTTTACAATGGAAGCGATGTCGGGAAAAACATTGTTAGCGACAAATTTTAAATGTTTGCAAATTTGGCATATCAGCCAGTAATTACAAAACGCTTTCCTTATTTAAAATTCCAATGTATTGAAAAAGGTCCAACTGTTGACCGATAAAGAGTATCCCTGAAAAAATATAAGGGGGTAGTGCGTTGTTTTTTTCTTAAGCGATATTTGTCACCTTAAATGTTGTTCGTTGCTCCGCTTCAAATCACGTAAGCGAAGAGTAGAAACAGCAAAAGAAAGTAACAAGGAGCTTATATACCACAGTTTTCAGATGTAGAATTAAAAGCAGAGATCCTAAATAACTATTAACTCTTTTTAAGAATCGAAAAAATTGCCTTCAAAACGACGAAAATATTGAACGTTAGTCGATAATACTTATGATTATGACTTTTGGTTTTTCGGTGCTCAAATCGATTACACAAGTTTACAAATAAAGCCAAACTTTTGGACCAGAAAAACTGGATAGCGACCCTATAGGAATTTTTCGTGCTGATTCCGAATCTGGTACCCGTTTTTCTCTATCACGTCAAAAAAAACTAGCCACGAACAAGGAGAGCGCATTCACCAGGACCTACAGAGGATTGAAAAAAATTATAAGGGCTTTTGGGATGAAGGAATGTTGAGTGACTATTGCTGGTCCCTTATACGCGAAACAGATAGTAAACAATACAAAAGGCTCAGTTCAAATTCTGTTCATTTTTAAAGTTTAAATTGGTTTTAGCTTTAAAGATAGGTTTAAAATAGAATTTAAGTTTTATGTTTTTTAAGCCAGTTTTACCAACATACACAATTCGAACTGAAATATACATATGAACGAGCGAAGAATATACCAAAAATAAAAATTCGTTTTTGTCATTTTCAGCGAAAATCCTCATAAAATTAGAACGACGCAACGGATTTTTTTTGTTTTAGGCTCAAAACTTTTTCAATTGATTGTTTTTTCATTCAAAGTATTAAGACCTGGAATACTAGCCTTGGTTCGGAAATTATAACCATTTGAATTTCAAGGTTTTAAACAAAATCGCTAAAAATTGGAAATCAGCATCGCGTTTTTTGCCCTATAGCTTCCAAGTTACTGAATCAATTCCAAATTTGTGTATAAAGGATATGTTGCGTTGTCATTCCTCTTTCATACGAGTACCAAAAACTTTGAAATCGGTTAAGGCATATGGGGTCTACGACCTCATTATTGACATAGACTATAGGTAAAAATGTCAAAAACCGTTATATAACGATTTCTCAAAAACTTGACGTGATAGAGAAAAATGGGTAACAGATTCGGAATCAGCACGAAAAATTCCTATAGGGTCGCTATCCAGTTTCTCTGGTCCAAAACCTTGTATACCTGTGTTATTTTTGGATAAATAATTTTTACGTTGCCTCATAACAATTATGAATGAGAAGCAATCTTTCCGTTGCTCATAATTTTAAACGTTGAATAAAAATTTGTTACGTTGCTTCGAAATGGTTGTGAATGAGAAAATAACTTTTCCGTTTCTTATAAGCTTTTGTTTTCAATAAATAATTTTAAATTTATTTAGTTAAGAGACAAAATATATGTATAGTGATGTATGGTGATACCTTCTACTGATATCATTAATAGCGCTGCTGATCGCGGTTGTTATTAGGTAACGTTAAAACAATTTATTGAAAAATAAATGTTATAAGCAACGGGGAAAAGTTTTTCTCATTCATAATTGTTATAAGGCAACGTAAAAAACTTATCGGACGATTAAAATTATGAGCTACGGAAAACAAAAATTTCTTCAATAGCTGTTATAAAAGAATTAAATACTTTCTCATTGTTTGAAACTGTTATCTTAAAATAAATTTTTTTTTTTAAAACTTTAATACTTATAATCCAATATTTTTCCTTGTTTCTAATAACTGTTACGTCTCTGATTAAAAGCAATTAGCTTAATGTTTTAAGTCTGTTCGGGCCTTAAAGTACGGATACAAAAGCTGAAAAACTTAAAATATTATCCAACCTCAGATATTCAACTATGAAGTGCTTTTAACTTCCTAAATGAGAACAAAAAGAGTGGTTTAAAAATCTGAAATCCTCACTTACCAACAACTTTTAGTTCAATAAAGATAGACTGTGTAGGGTAAACTGACAGTTGACACTCGTAAAGTCCGTGATCTTCTTGCCTTACAGCTTTTATCCGGAGCGACCAATGGCCCATGTGGCGCGTGTGCTCAACCAAAAACCGCTTATCGCTGCTGTGAGTTGAAAGGCCAACAGTGAGTAGTTGAAAGTCCCTTCGCCTTATCCACGAGATCTTAAAAGACAAATTCACACATAGCTTATTAAAACACATTATAAAAAGATCACAAAATTTTATAATAAATATGATTGTTAAACACAATTTCTAAGTTTTTAGGTACTTACCTACCCACTTTTCAAAGAAAATAAGCTCTCTTTTAACTTTCTTAAATATAATATGATAATGCGCTTTTTAATCGCATCGAGCAAGTAGACAAATCAAAGAGGGCTTTTAGTGAAGTTAAAAGAGGTGATTGTAGTGTGTATGAGAATTCCGCAGTTTCTAAAAACAAAAACTTCAACGATATATGAACCCCCTTTTCCTTAATGTCCGGTAAAACCTTATGTGTGAAAAACATATCGATCGCGTTGTTGTGCATTAAATAAACCTTATCTATATATTATATATAAAATAATGTTGCGAAATGTGTTTGTTTTGAACTTTCTCGGCACTGGCTGAACCGATTTGTATGCAGTTTTTTTTGTTTAAAAGGTGAAGTCTGCCTGAATGTTTTAAGCTATATGCGACATTGGTGCGTGTGCGACATTGGTGCGCGTGCGACATTGGCGCGTGTGTCGTGAGATATCAGCATTTTTGTGAGTTGTAAGAATTGATAGATAGAAAGATTGATAGATTGATTGATTGACAGATTGATAGATTGATTGATTGATATATTAAAAGATTGATAGATTGAAATATTGACAGATTGGAAGGTTGATAGATTGAAAGATTGATAAATTAACAGATTGACAGAATGATAGATTGATGGATAAATATATTGAAAGATTAATAGATTGAAAAATTGATAAATTGACAAATTGACAGATTGATAGATTAATAGAATGACAGATTGATAGATTTATGGATAAATATATTGAAATATTGATAGATTGACAGATTGATAGAATGTCAGATTGATAGATTGATGGATAGATGTATTGAAATATTGATTGATTGACAGATTGATAGGTTGATGGGGGAATAATTTTACCGAGATTGCACTGCAGCCGGTATCTAGGTTATTTAAAATGAAAGGGCAGCAAAGCAGGCTTTTCGGTGGTGCTGTACTGCTGCTGTCCTGTGATTTTAGACAGACATTGCCCGTTATTCCCCGCGCTACATATGCGGATGAAATCAACGCGTGTACAAAACAATCACATCTATGGCGAAATGTCAGTACATTATGTTTTAACACAAATATACGTGTTCAACTGCAAAACGATCCATTGGAACTATCATTCTCCGAGCAATTGCTCAACATTGGAAATGGAACAATACCATTGCATGGGGACACACGATGCATCAAATTGCCAGGAAATTTCTGCAACATGGTAAATGCGAAAAATGCTTTGATTGAAAGCATATTTCCAGATTTAAAAGCTAATTATCTTAATCATGCGTGGCTTCGTGAACGATTTTTTTTAGCTGCAAAAAATATCGATGTTGACGCTATTAACATTAAAATACAACAGTCATTGCCCGGCAATAAGATATTGTTCAAATCAATCGACGCTGTTACCAATCCTGACGAAGCAGTAAACTATCCTGTTGAATTTTTGAATTCGCTGGATTTACCAGGAATGCCACCACATAACTTACGATTAACACTGGTTCACCTATCATTTTGCTTCGGAATTTAAATGCACCTTAGCTATGAAACGGTACACGATTAGTCATAACAAAAATAATGGGCAATGGTCTTCAAGCTACAATTTTGAACGGAAAATTTGAAGATCGTCTTCCGATGGCACGCTGTCAAAGTAGCCGTTTGTTTACTTTTTGTGCGGTGGATAGATGGATAGTTAGATGAATAGATGGATAACAGCTATTCCCCAAATTAGATAGGGGAATAATTTTACCGCTGCAGTCGGTATCTAGGTTATTTAAAATGAAAAAGCAGCAAAGTAGGCTTGGGCAAAAAATACGAATTCACCAAGCTATTTAAAATTTTAATGTAACAAACTTTCAAATCATAAAAAAAAATTTATTTTTATTTAAATCGGGGGTAAGCGCATTTCACTGAATATTAAGTCTATTATATTCACAGTTAAGTACATAAAACAATGCCACGTTTCCGTGGGAGAGGAGGAATTATTGGTCGATAGTAGTTTAAGTAAAAATTTATAGCATAATGTTTAAATTTCACACAAAGAATGAATAAAAACCTAGAGTATTTAAAAACATACTACTTTACCACTTTTACTACTTTTGCCCAATATCAACCTGTAGCGGGAGAGGAAACGAGCGCGGGTCATACGAAGCTGGCGCGAAGGCTCGCGGAGCGAGCCTTGGTGCCAGCTAGTAAGTTATATATTAAGAACAAATTTGCAATGTGATTGTAAATGAGTTTCATAAGAGGTAAATTCGGGTGGGAAACTGTTAGTCAGTAAAATCCAGAGACACCTTACAACCACCCCGGAACATGACACTGCCCATTATTTTCTTAACACACGAAACTTATTTTATTAAAAGTAAGCAAAATTTATATATAAAACCCAACTTTCCACTCAAAAAAAGATTTGAATTTGTCTGTTAGTTTTTTAGTCGACGCTCAAGTGTGATCGTTTCAGGATATAATAAGACTTTGGTGTCTGGATCGACGCCCAAGTGTATTCGTTCCACATAAGAATTAAAATCGGTACATGGTGACGCCAAAGTGATGAACCATATTTTGCCTGGATGCAACTTTTAGCAAACTAATTTTGAACGCGCAAAACAAACGTCACTAAAGCATAGAGCTGCAAAAGCATAATAGCATACGGAGTCGCAAGGCTTTAAAAACACTTTTTCGACAATGTATAAATTCAAAGGCAACAGGACCTAGGTTCCTTAGTTGAGATATTTATCGCGAATTTGACGAAAATTTACAAAAACCTCAAAACAACAGAGTAGCTGGAAAAACGTTTACGACGACTACACGAGGAAGCGAATCAATTACATCGTAATCATAAGAAAATCTGGCTAAATAGGGGTCCCAGCGGAAAATGACTGTGTTCCTGCGGGCATTGTTATGCACTTCTAATATTATTGCTTCCAATTTTCCTTTAGTTTTTCAGCTCGTTTTAACATTTTAAGTAGGGCAAAATCCATTTTTATTTTAAAATTTTCGATTATATGTATACCATGTCCGTTAGTTTGTTGTTAAACTTATATGGCGTTTGTAAACCTTAACGTGGTCGCATCTCATGTGAGAGTGTTGAGCTAAAATATGCAACACGATTAAATGGGTAACGATGGCGTGACTATTGGAGGTGAATTCAGCAGTCGCGGGGCCGCTGGTTCCGCAGCGAAGGTGTAACAATCTAAATATCACCCAACAAAGATCAAATTGAGATAAATGAAAATGGAACTCTAAGCATCAAGACGCACAAAGCATTATGAAAACAAAAGGCATTAGTTAAAGCGCTGAATCGCAACATAAAAAAGATCAATGATCAAGCTCATATAGAGCACCAAAATACGTACTCCATATAAAAATTTGGCATCCTGGAAAATTGTTGTCGGAGTTCATTCAAATCAATGATGTCTTCCGGGAATCCACAACGGACGACTTCGTTCTAGAATATAACCAGATATATTCTTTGACATGAAGTCGAAGGTCGAATCAGTCCTAATGGAGATTCAACAACACATTCCAAAAAAAGGTCAAGCAGCAAGACCACAATAATCATCGAATTATCATGAAACCGGAGCTTTTCTATCCAGAACTTTGTGGCCTACATTTAACCGCAACTTTTTGAAAATTCTAAGAGCTTAAACAAGGCAATCGTTTACATTGCTGACATCAGCGGCGTCAGAGTATTTCACTTATTCCTCAATCTCATGCAAGGAACCTAGAAATTAGTATAACACATTCCAACGATCGAAAGAAACAATACTGCGCCGTGTCCATTCGAAAAACCAAGAACAACGACCAAAGTTGCTAATTTCAACATTTCTGAACAACTTACTAACGTAGCCAATTCTTGTTCTTAATTTAAAAGCCTCTCTTCGTTCGATCGTAACAAATGTTTATTGGGGCTCTTTTTGTAACAAAAACAGGTCACGGCTTGCGTTCAGCGAAGCACGTGCCCGGAATTTGTTTTTCTTTAAGTGTTTTGACTTCGCTTTGTTTGAGCCCAAGTTTTAAGCCCCCGTGGTACCAAGAACCTTAAAAATGTACTCAGTAGTTTCTACAGCACTGTTATGTTCCTTTTTTCAACTGTTACACTCAGCTGTCATGTTCTCACGCGCAGGATATATTAAATTTTTCGAACTCCTGCGTGTGGGTAAGCATGCAAGAAGTAGATTGAACGTGCTTAGATATGTTTTCATGTGTTGAACGTTTGCAGGAATTCACGTTACGCATCTCCTGTGCAATTGGAATTCAAGCTTTTTATTTTTTTATTTTTTATTATGTAATCATGTTGGTCCTATTACCTTTAAAATGATGTAAAAAAAATTAAATGTAATGCAAAAATGCTAGCGAACCTCACGCTCTTCACATGCCAAAATCAAAGCTTTGTTTTCGAATGGCATACGTTACGCTTAAGTCAGGCATACCAAAAACAGAGCGGTGATTTTTTTCATATGAAAAACGTGAGGATTTTTTGCCACTTTATTAAAGATCGTTTTAACGGCTTTTCAAATTGCCCTGGTTAAAAAAACCGAATGAAGTTTGTCCACTTTATGAGCATTTAAGCGTCACTTTTTTCGATCAAAATGTTGCAATTTTGAAAAATCCAGCACCCTGTATCTTAAACACCCATTACTTTTCGATGCAAAAAAAATTTACATTTTCATATACACGTATAGAGGTACTATACAAAAAAAGATGCAAAGATTCGGAGACATCTAAATGAAAGGTGTCGTTTTCACATGGACTGCCCCAATTGGAGAAGTCATTTATATTTTCAATTAAGAAGAAATAACGTAAATTTTCTCTAAGAAATTATCTCTTGCTTTTAAACAATATTTTTGTAGAAAAGGTCATTCATTTGCGAAAGTTTTGATGAAATGAACGTTGAAATTCGATAAACCGTTCGGAAGTTATGAGTTAAAAAAAAAAACATTACCGCAAACATTGGCGGTTAGTAACTACATTTTTCAAAAAATTAGTTTGCAAGGTTTTTTTAATTTCAAAGCTATCGAATGCCGTATCAATCTCTGAAATGTGGGACTATTGATTTTAAAGTGGTCCACCAAAATGTAAAAAATTAAAACAAAAAGTGTTTGTCGCACACGATGGCGTCTTGTGTGGCACAGATATGTTAAATTATATTATTTGAATAGAGGTTAATATAACTCTCCCACTGTTTAATTGAGGCTCCGCAAAATATGTTATAATTAATCTCGATTGCTGTAAGCGGGGGTCATGCCACGTAGAATTATTAACACATTACTCATAGAAAGCAGTAGAATAAGTGAAAACGTTTTCTTTTAATTTCTATTTCTATTATTATTATTATATCTTTTGTTTTCTAAAACAAGATCTTTTAGATGTAAGCTCTCTATTGTGGGATATTTTTAAATTTTTGTGATAAGATTTTGAACAGCAAATCTTTTTGTGGTTTTGATTGTTTCGTTGCTGAATGTGTGTTTCTACGTTACAATTTAAAATAAAATTAGGTATGTTCCATTGAATCAAAACTTTAGTTTTTTGGAATGTGTTACTATCGAGTCATTACAAAAATCTTTTCATATAACGAAACCGGGTCGTATTTCTTTTATTGCTTTATCTTTTCAGATTTGCACAGTATTCTACTCTTATATTAAATTTCTTTGAAGATAATCTTTCACAATAAAATTGCAAAATTTTTTTTAAGAATCCACTAAAATTTGGTTATATTCTTAATAGAGTGCTTGTTGTTGCGTATTTGAAATAGGCTCACTAACTCTCTTTGTCAGCGGTATGTTTGATATTTTCGGTATTGATAAGGAAAGTATTAAAATGTCTCCCTTGACAGCTAAGGCTACTTTTGCTTGAATGCAAGCTTCAAAGTTATCTTTAAGATCTAGTTTCCCGTTAGTAACGAGAACGGAAGGTATTGCTTCTACGGTCTAAGAATAATATGTTTGCCCACTATAGCCGATATGGTTCCTAAGAAGTGTGATATCGTTATCAATCTGGTAAATATTTTTTTAAAACAAATCTGATCTTTAATGCCAGCTATTATGTTTTGGAAGTTCACTCCTGAAATGTTTAATATATCCTGAGTTTAATTTTTTCTGGAAGCTTATACGATGTGAACCGACATTGGCCAAAAGAGAATACCGCTTACTAAAGTTAGTATATCTAAAGCTTGAAAAATGCAAGTGTTATTTTAGAATAGAGACTGTACAGAAGGGTGTCGCAGAAAAAATGTTTTTCCGAATTTCAAAGTAGAACGTAAGGTTTCCGAAAACTTATGGGCCAAAGTATTTTTGAGAATTTTTTCAGATTTTTCATAAAACGCTTAGAGGTTGCCCCAAAAGCCCCACATTTCCAAATTTTTGGAGATAGCTTCTTCATAAGCAATGCTTTTCAGAATTTTTAGCTATTAGTCGGTGGAAAAGTATTCAATCTTTGTTCTCACTTACATAAACTGCAAAGTATACCAACTTTTTAGGCTATTAAGCCATCTTTAGTAGACATTTTTACGAGCAAAATCGGGCGTGAGAAAAAGGAGGACCCAAAATATCTTAATTTAATATGAAAATGAGTAATGATTCATCTTCAAAGAGTACGAATTCCTCTGTAGTTTGATAAAGGAAAAAAAGATTTTACTCTTATAGTTTCAAAGTTATGACCCGTTATCTTTTCCAAAACATTATAACAAAAACACGTTGCATACTTCCAGGCTTACATTTGAAAATTTCATTGCCTATATGATAGCCAATCAATATTAAATAGACTCAAAATGACGGGTTTTTTCATGTTTCCCTTTTTCTTAAATCGCTTGCTATAAGACGAATTTGCTTTGTCCTTGAATATTTTCCTAGATCGTGAAGAATAGGTAAGTCTTCTATTATTATGGAGTAGATAACAATTAATTTCCTATCTTCACTTCAACCTAGATATGTCTTCGCTAAGAAAAGGATCCGTGTGGCTTGTGGGTGCACTGATAGATTTCCTTAGCCCAGGAAAATCGGCAACAAAAATTATAAATAACTACCTTAAATCACTTTTTAATCTGTTGGTTTTTTTTTTTTATTAAATTTAAGCTTATGGGTAATGAGTTTCAAATGGTATGTGCCAGAATGTCTCAAACGCATTAGGTTCGCAAACACAACTTTTAAGATTCTGAATACTCCAACGCTAATGCCGCCAAGGACAAAGCAAATTCGTCTTATAGCAAGATATTTTAGACAAAGGGATATTAGCACGGCGGGAAATTTAGACGAAAATCAATGCCCATGAAAAACTCGTCATTATACCCGACACACTCTGTGTCGAGGGTATATTGCGTTTGAGTGGTTGTATGTAACACCCAAAACCAGTCGAGATAGACCATAAAAAAGATATATAGAAATTATAAGCATCACTAAGAGATTCTTTTTAGACATGTCCGTCCGTCTTTCCATCTGTCTGTCCGTTTTTCTGTTTGTATACAGTTCTCTTATCGAAGGAGTTGAACTATCTTGGCGAAATTTGGTAAGCGTACTCAAGGGGACATGAGTAAGAACAAGTTTGAGAATAGACCCGATCGGACCATTTTAAGGGGTACCTACAGCACTAGAGTCTGTAATGAAAATACCAAAAACCGCTCTTAAACCTGAACATAATGTGAGGACTCACAAAATCCACCGACCATCATATCTGTAGATATTGTTTACTTTTTCTTTTATTATAAATTTCTTTTCATATTTTTTAATTCACTCTTATAATAAATATTAGTACGTAGGAACACGCTCAAATGACGTCACGGCGCGATCAGATTTTTCCCTTAACATTTTATATAGTAGGAACAACACTGACGATAAGAAGTAGGTAAAAGTTATCGAATAGTAGGTTTAAATTAGCATTTGGTAGATTTAAGAAAAACGTAAGATTGATTTTTGTATATGATAGCATTGAAACAAGGAACAGTTATGAGTAGGAGTACGAATTAGAATAGTATTAAGAATGATTGCCACCATTTAAAAGTCCTAGGCTTAAGTATTTCATAACCCATAATTTGAGAAATATGTTTGTAACTGCGTGTAAAGAGTGACTAACGTCGAACAGCTAAACTCACTATGCGAAGACCAAGAGTGGCAGCACAACGAAAAGTGAAGCGAAGCGCTCTGCTAAGAGTTCGAAGTCACGATGGACTGCACTTGTTCCTGAGCAGCCGAAACGCTCGGACCGATCCCAACTTTCTTAACAAAGACGGAAACGAGTAGCGAGCAACACCACGAGGAACCCCAGGAAATCATCACGGATCATCAAGACGACAAAACAAGAAATAAGAAATCCAACCAAGCGAAACAGGAAGAGGGACGGAGAGACGAAGTCAGCAACAAGTCAGAGTGGTGAGATAACTTAAAGAAATTTGCAGGAATTATTTCACGTACTTTCGTGGCGGACCGAGTTTTTTCTACGTATTTAATTCAGGACCTTATATCCGTTTCCACGCACAGTTGAAACTTGCTTGTGATTCAGGTTATTCCTGTAGTTACCACGTGCAGTTGAAACTCACGTGTGCCCAGAGGAAATATTTATTCAATTCAGGACCTCATACCGGTTTCCACGCACAGTTGAAACTTGCGTGCGATTCAGGTTATTCTAGTAGTAACCACGTGCAGTTGAAACTTACGTGTGCCCAGAGGAAATATCTATTCAATTTAGGACCTAATCTCCATTTCCACGCACAGTTGAAACTTGCGTGCGATTCAGGTTATGCTAGTAGTTACCACGTGCAGTTGAAGCTCACGTGTGCCCAGAGAGCCCGTTGCGGTCAACCTCCGTTCGCCACAGGGATTTAGTCACCATAGTTCAATTCTAAAGCTAAGATTACTATACCGACGCACGGTCGATTCGCCGCATTTACACTAGACCAGTTGCGCAACTAAGGTTAATCTACCGACGCAAGGTCGATTAGCTGCGCTTACACGAGACCAGTTGTACAAGCCAAGATTTATTTACCGACGCACGGTCGCTTTGCCGCTTTTACACGAGATCAGTTGCATAACCGCATTTAATAACCTCTGCACGAGCCTCCTTGAGTCGATTTCAAGAATTTCACGGATAGAGCTCCGCTCTGTCAAACCACTGTTCAGTTTCGCTGACGCACCGAATAAATTGCAAAGAGGCTCTTTACGCGCAGATAAGTAGCTAGGCCCCGTGTAAAATAATTTAGTAGTAGTGAGTTAGTTAGACATCAATAAATAAGTTAGGAATATTTCACACTTTCCCGATTGAATCTATCCTGGTCAAAGACCCTAAAGAAGTCGACCAGTTTGCCTGTAAATATAGTTTTATTAATTAAGAATAAAATTGAAATTGTTATGAACTGAAAATCTTTTGTGGGTTTCCTTTCAAAATAAATAAGTGTAAGGAACTGTCCTTGGTGACTCGGCTGAGTAAATACCCCGGCATGAAAAGGTCCCTTACAATGGCGCCCGAGCAGGGACCCACAAAAGATAAAAATCAGGAAACTGGCAAGGATGATTCAAGAGAGGAACAGATACCAGAGGTGTGAAATTTGTTTGTGCCCACCGCTGATAGAGCTAGAAAATCTAGTGCCGATAATACCGCCGCGAAAAGCAAATTACGGATAGGGTGGATATGTAAAGTTAGGAAAGAGGATCGCGCGTCATATTTAGAGGAATTTGGACTAGATAACGCGGGGACGGTTGATCAATTGAGACAGAGGTTTTCCACTTATATAAATGACAGCGAGCACGACGAAGACACAATGAGAAAGCTACAAAATCTTCAAAGCAAATATGCTCGTGGCAGTTCTCCGGTGCCTCCGATCGTGGTCACCTCAGACACGCCTATTCCGCCAGAAATTCCAAATCTTGACCCCAGAACGTTATCGTTTACTTCAGTCGCTACTCCGCGGCTAACTAGCCACGCATTGGTCACAGACCAGGTCAGGAAATGGGCGGTGAAGTTCGACGGAAACAGTGAACCGTTGGAATTCATCGAAAGGGTCGAGGAATTGGCTGAAGCCTATGGCTTCCCAACAGATGTCCTCGTCAAAGCACTCCCAGAACTCTTGAGCGGAAAGGCCCTGATGTGGTTTAGAAGCAGTAGTAAGTTTGAAGGCTGAAAGGAATTTAAAGACGAACTTTTCACAATTTTTCTGCCACCCCGATTCTCCAAACGGTTGGAAGAACGCATTAAAAATAGAAAACAAGCCTATTCCGAGCCATTCTCTGATTTCGCAATTTCATTGCGACAGCTCATGAAGTTAACCACGTGGACAGAATGCGAGAAGCTGGATTTGCTGTATGAAAACAGTTTCGTAGGCCTCCAGCTGTATGTCAAAAGGCACGAAATCTTTTCGGTAGCGGATCTGATCTTCCATGCCAACGAGTGGGAGAGAATCCAGGGCGACGGGGCTCAGGAGCCACCGTCCCGAGTCCGCTCTCCCACATTCTCAAGAAAACGAGTCACTTTCGCTCCAGTCGAGAGCACTTTTCCTGATCCCGAGGGGACACCACATCAAGCTACTCTAGCCCAAGCTGAGAGTGCAACCTCCGAGTCTGTCCGTATACCAGCCACTTGCCGCCGCTGTGGGCAAACAGGCCACTGGGCAAAAACTTGCAAAAACCCGCAGCGATTGTACTGCTAGGATTGCGGCAAGGAAGGTAAAAGAACCTACAAATGTTGCCGCACGGGAAACGGAAACGATCGCCAAGCCAGAGGGGCGACCTCCAGCGAACAACCCCAAGCGGCCCCACCCAAAAAGTAAATCTCTTGTCCTCAGATGGTAGGCACATTGACGCCAGTTGAGGGCCAGGCGATGCGGGCTACCATAGATACAGGGGCCACTCGTAGTTTCATGAAAACGCACGTTGCCGAGCGGCTGCGAACCCCTGAGAATTCAAAAAAAAACATCAGTGACAGTACATTTAGCAGATAGGTCCCCGTCTATAGTAAACGAGACCCTTCTGGTAGAAATTCAGTTAGAGCAAACCAGAGCACGAGTCCAAGTTCTCGTGATGCCAGAGGCCATGGACGACTTCATACTCGGTATGGACTTTCTGGCCACAGTAAATGCCAAAATTATAATAGGTACCCAGAGAATCAAAATTTCTCCCAGTGGAGGTCCGTCCGAGAAACGGCAGCGACATGGTGCCATTACCGAAATCAAGCCAAAGAGTACGGAAGATATTCAGGATTTTCTTGCTTCAGAATTAAAGCTGTTTGAAGGGCTCGCGGGAATGACGCAAATAACCACTCACCGCATACAGATGAAGAGCGATATTCCGATCAAACAGCGATACTTTACGCATGACCCGATGAAACAAAAGATTATCGATGAGGAAGTTGACCAACTTTTAGAAAAGGTTTGCATCGAACCATCCCGAAGCCCTTACAGTTCCCATCGTGCTGGTGAAAAAGAAAACTGACACTTGGAGGCTGTGCATCGGCTTTCGGAAAATCAATGCCAACTCTGTCCCAGACGCGTTTCCATTACCACGGATACAGCACATCCTTGATCGATTGAGAGATGCAAAGCACATATCAACGCTTGACCTCAAAAACGGTTATTGGCAGGTCCCAATGGCCGAATGTAGTAAACCACACACGGCGTTTCCGTGCCTGGCCGTGGGTTGTTCCAATGGCGCGTCATGCCATTTGGCTTACATTCAGCCCCGGCAACCTTTCAGCGAGCTCTAGATACCGTCATCGGACCCGAGCTCGTTTCTTACGCTTTTGCTTACCTCGACGATATCATCGTCATAGGAAAAAAGTTGCAAGATCACCGACGAAATCTCCAAGAAGTATTCCGTCGGCTTCGCGAAGCCAATCTGCGACTCAACGTCGAAAAGTGTGCGTTTTTCAAACAAGAACTGAAGTACCTCGGACATGTAGTGAGTGACAAAGGGATACACACGGATCCTGACAAGGTGGCTGCCATAAAGGCTCTAAGCGTGCCACATAATATCCGCGTTGTTAGTCGTATTCTGGGGGTCGCATCGTGGTACCGGAGGTTCGTACCCAGTTTCTCTACTCTTGTGCAACCGCTGACGACACTTCTCAAGAAAGGGAAACGGTGGAATTGGGGTGCGGAACAAAATCAAGCATTTGAGGCGTTAAAGGATTGTTTGACACAGGCTCCAATCCTTACGTGTCCAAATTTTGAGGAGCGTTTCGTGTTACAGACAGACGCTAGCGATTTCAGATTAGGGGCGGTGTTAACACAGACCGTCGACGGGGCGGAATGTGTTATTGCGTATGCCAGTAGGAGTCTGAATCCCGCCGAGAAAAACTACTCCCCGACAGAAAAGGAATGTCTGGCTATAGTTTGGGCCGTCCGGAAAATGAGGCCATATTTGGAGGGCTATCGTTTCACGATCACCACTGATCACCTCTCCTTAAAATGGCGGAACTCAATTGAGAGCCCGTCAGGTCGTATAGCTAGGTGGGCATTGGAACTGCAGCAGTTCCAGTTCGACGTCCAATACAGGAAGGGAAAACTTAATGTCGTTGCCGACACTCTTTCTCGTAATCCTCTAGAAACTCTAGGTCTCTCAATAGCGGACCAGTCAGTGGACTGCCTCTGGACGAAGAGCTTGCGAGACCGCGTACAGAAAGAGCCCGAGAAGGATCCGGATTATACCCTGATGAATGATCACATATACCGGCATTTACCGACTACTGATGCCGCTGACGCTTTCACCTGGAAACTGTGTGTACCCAAGCCGGAAAGAGAACACGTGTTAAAGGAAAATCATGATACGACCACAGGAGGCCATCTCGGAATTCGCAAAACAATCGCACGGATTTGCCAAAGGTATTATTGGCCAGAAATGTACCGAGACGTGCGGTCCTATGTACAAAAGTGCGGAAGCTGCCAGCGCTTCAAAGTAAGTCAGCAACAACCAGCAGGGAAAATGCTGACCTTGTTACCTGAAGGTCCCTGGGAAGTCGTCAGCTTAGATTTTGTTGGACCTCTACCACGTTCTAAAAAAGGGAACACCGTAATGTTGGTCATGGTCGATAAGTTCTCCAAATGGACAGCAGTGGCCCCCATGAGGCGGGCTACTACTGACGCTACCACCAAGGCCATACGAGAACGGATCTTAAGTAGGTTTGGGGTCCCCACGATGATCCTCACGGACAACGGGACTCAATTCACCAGTCGAGGATTCAAGGAATTGCTGAAGGAGTGGGGCGTGGAACCACGTATGACTGCCCCCTACATGCCACAGGAAAATCCAACCGAGAGGGTAAATCGTACTCTGAAACCAATGGTGGCACAGTTCACCGAAAGAAATCAACGAGATTGCGACGACAAGCTGCCAGAGCTGTCCCTCGCGCTGAATAGTAGCGTCGCTACCTCTACAGGGTTAACCCCCGCATTCATCGTGCAAGGACGGGAGTTGCGACTACCCGGAACTCTATATGACGAAATCACCCCGGGAACGGGGCACCTCAAGATTTCCCCGAACGAGCGAGCTAGCCATCTTCAGGAGACGTTTGTTTGGGTCAAGAATCAACTGGCCATGGCCAGTCAAGAGCAGGCGAGGCACTATAATCTTCGACGGCGTCCATGGAAGCTCAAAGTAGGCAAACGAGTACTGGTAAGGACACACCCGCTGTCCAACGCGGCAGAGAGCTTCGCTGCCAAATTGGCGCCAAAATATGAGGGGCCTCATGTCGTCAAGAAATTCGTTTCACCCGTCATCATCGAATACGCGGTGAAGGGGACCCGACGACCCCGAAGAGCACATTTAAGAGATTTGAAGGCGTTCCATGAAAATCGGGAAGAGGAAAATGCTGAGGATCTGACAGACGAAACCGAAGGTTTTCAAGAACAAGATCTAGCGGTATAAACCATTTCCCGTCGGATACTCGCAGACCTGAAAACAATCATTTTTTTCTCCTTTCATTCCTATATACGCTATTCCTTCTGAGTATATTATTTCTTTTATTTGTGTTTCCTTATACACACTGAAGCCAACTCTTTTCTTTTCGCACACTAACAATGTTTTATTTCTAGAATTCGCAAGGACATGAAACCGCCAGCACCCGAGAAGCCGCAGGAAAAATTCCGCAGGACCTGCCGACAATTCCGGCGTCGGCATCGTGTTCTAAACGCCCAGAGGCGCCGGGCCCAGCCCTACGAACCGGCCCAAGGGTCGCCAACACCGCCCTGCCGTTCCCTGGGGCCAGTTGGACGAGGTCGCAAGCGAAGGGCCGCGACTCCTACCGATGAGGGGTCAGATTCGGATGAAGTTAAGTGCCTGTATGAACGTCGAGATCCTCGTCTTCCAAATTAATAGGCGTGGACGCTTCAAATTCCCAACATAGGTTGACCAAGGCAAATGAAAGGTGTAGGGAAAAAATTCAACTCGCCCGCTCCCTGCCACGCCCACAAATGAAGATTTTTCGTAACTTCCGAAGTAAAAGGCGTAGAAGCTTCGAATTCGCAACATAGGTTCACCAATGCGAATGAAAGGTGCACGAAAAAATTTTTTTTGGCCCGCCCACTGCCACGCCCACAGATAAAGATTTTTCGTAACTTCCGAAGTAAAAGGCGTAGAAGCTTCAAATTCGCAACATAGGCTCACCGAGGCGAATGAAAGGTGTAGAGAAATAATTTATTTTGCCCTCCCACTGCCACGCCCACAAATAGAGAAGCAAAACATAGTGCGCTCATAATTTCGGGACGCTGGGTATTTCAAAGTCGGGCTTGACCGACTTTAGCTTTCTTACTTGTCTTTATATTGAATCTTTTTAATCTTATATGCCTGCCACACGTAGATCGAAATTGCTCAATATCAAAAAATTTCAGAACAAATCTGACATTTGAAATTGAGGCAATTTAAATTTTGTTCTAAAATTGCTCAATTTCGATCTACGTGTGGCAAGCATATTAAGAACTAACAACATGTTTTAAAATCTTAAACTTGTTCAAAATTTGTCTACATAAAATTTATTCATTATTTATATAGCGACATTGGCAAAAACGCGTTTTAAACTGTTGTGATCGTGTCACACATATCGTGAACCCACTTCTAGCCGCACTTAAGCAAAACTTTCGTGTGCCGTTTGGTGCGTTGTTTTCGAAGGGGGCTGTCGGTGCCGGTGTGAGTACAAGGCTCACAACACATTTCGTGTGTGTCGAGCCGTGCCTGCTTTAAAACGGGGGAACGGCGATGCTGTGGCAAACAAAACAGCTTTTTAGTGGTTGGGCGGTTTATGCCAATGTTGCTGTAACCGTCGAATGTCGACGAAGCTTATATTGGGTACAATTGGCAGCCGATTGTCGTAGAATTGTGCGAGAATCGTCCGAGGCGAGGCTATCGACATCGGTCGTCGTATACGTCATTGACGGGGAGCACATTCGGAGACAAATCGACAGCTCGCGCAACTTTACCGACGGGAGTAAGTCGAAAGTCAAGCGACGCTGAACGGTCATCGATAACTGGATTCGTCACCGACGGGGATGCTGTCGGAGACCACCGACGGTGGACGAATGTCGTGAACCTCGCCGCTCGCCTTGTGGTGCATGTGTTACGGTTCCGCGATCGTTTCTTCTTATCCTCGAATGCGTTGAAGTTGAGGTTAAGCACCTAAACATATCATTTGGGTGCCGCTGGAGTCTATCCAAATAGGAATTTTTAAGAAATTTCAAACAAAGGAATATTGAGGTCACGATGATGATTTTTGTTCCGTATGGTGCGCCATGGTATGCACCTGTAATTGAACGGAGAATTTTTGATTGGTATCTTTGAATCAATTTTATACTTGAGGAACTAGCATTACCCCATAACTGAAGGCCATATGACCATATTGGCTTTAAAATACTATTATATAAAAGGATTTTATATTCGATTTTTAAGGGGCAACGATGATTCATTAACGAATGAAGCTGAATTGCTTCAAGTTTCATTTGGGTTCGTTTAGCTTCAATATGTTTGCGCCATGTGAGACGTTTGTCCAATTAGATAGATACCCAAGTAAACAACACTCTTCGTCTCTGGTTATATTACGTTGTTTATCCTTAAAGGTGGGCTGATACAGAAGTGTGTCCAGAGGGGGAGGGGGGCTTTAGGGGCTTAAGCTCCCCCCAGAACGCGAGCTAAACATATACTGTAATATAGAATAATTTTTGCGAAGACAGGAGAATATTTAGAAATTTTTTAAAATCTTATGATCGCTGAAAAGCTCTTACATATCGTCGTCCCGGAGTTATCTCCTAGTATATCACAAAATATCTATCCATCTGTCGAGTCTCCAGGTTGCAATCAGGCAAGTTCTTGAAATCGAATCCGAATTAAAAAAAATGCGAATTCAATAAGATTACAATAGAGTTGTTAAGCTGTTTCAAATTTTTATGGGGATTCGTTTTCTAGAGTTCGCCTGTATACCTTATAGTTTACGAGATATTTGTTAGCTAAATAATTGTATATTTCTTTAAATGATAAATTCTACGCCTTATAGCATCTTATATCCATATTTTGTGGATATACTATGATTTATATATGCAATATGCGCTGTAAGAAGTTGTTACGTTATCTCATCGTATGTCGACATTTTTTTTTCAAGAATCATTTTTTTATGGTAATTTTAAATAAAAAAGTTTTATTCGTGTGAAAAAAAACAAAAGAAGCAAAATAACAATTTTCAAAGTAACACTCCTTCAAAAATTTTCATTCTGAAAACAATGTGGAATGCTTATTATAGAATATCACTAATTTCATTTCAATTAATATATAATTATATAAAAAGTTATACTAAATTAATAAATAATGAACATTTTAACATCTTCTTTTGAATTTTAACATCTTCAATGTCTTTTTATTTTTGTCGCGCAATTTGTTTTGGGGTTGAAATATTTTAATTAAAATGGTTTTGAATTAATTATTACAAGGACAAACATATATCGACTGACGAAATAGTTGACATGTTGGGTCAAGCTAAACCTCGTCGTCTAGCAACATAAGACTGGACAGTCGAGCAATTTTAGATAACTATTACTTTATTTGTAACTATTACTTCGTTTAAACGTCAGCTTTAAGACAATTAAAATAGTTTTTATATAGTGAACTCAACAGAAATGATCATTTGAGGCTTTTGTTTCTTTAGTTTACAGCTAAAAATTTATGTTAATTGAAATCAAATTTTGATAGAATTGATTTCCAAAATAATAGAATTCATTTTTTAGGCTCTTTGTTAACAAATTTTTATTTTAGCTAAGAAGTTGTATATAAAATCGAAAATTTATTTTAATTGATACGATTGAAAAAAATCTATGCTTTAAATAACACCGAGCTTAAAAAAGAAGTTATAAAAATGAATTCAATGGCTGTGTGCCAGATGTCGTTTCGAATCCAATTCGATTCCAATTCGGGAAAGAGTTGCGCTCTAACTCAGTGATATTGATGAGTTTTTAGACAATAAATGCTTGTTTAATAAAACGAAAACATTGAGATTGATATTTTCTTTTTTTTTTCTTTTTAAAAAACAATCGAATTGGATTCGAATCGTTATCTAGAACACACCCGCATAACTAATTTTTTAAAGCTAAGTTATGAATTCAAATTTATAACTTATAATTTATTAGGTTTCTGTTGTTCAACTGAGCTTGCATGCGCAAATCGCACATATAGGCAGCTCTGCTGTCCGCATGTGAACCTGAAAAGGGAAACATTTTGTGAGACGAAAGGATGGGAAATTTTATTTACTTCTGAGTATAATTGCAAAGTCAAGGACAAAGAGAAATTTTTTTGTTTAAATTTTAGACGTGCGCAACATAAGAAACTTGAATATAGAGAAACACACCCGCCTTTAAGAAACTGTTTACCAAAAGCAAAAATTCTTGTTGTATGGAAAAAATCTTTATATAAGAAACGTTGTTTTATCAAAAATTTAACACCCCTATTTTCAAATATCGGTAGTTTATACATATATATATATTATATATAAGAATTTTGTTATAAACGAATTTTTTTATTAAAACGATTTTTCTTATAAGCGGGTTTTTATATAAGAAAACCCAGTATATAAGAATGAAATTTCTTGAAAAAATTGACTTTCTTATATAGCGAAAATTCTCTGCAAGAAAACTCTAAAGGCTGAATTTTGACAATGATTTAACACACTTACAGCTCTTATTTCCTTAATACAATAGTTTTCTATTTTATCGAAGGTCTCATACACAAGTCAGAGAGTACATAAGCAGACGTCTTTATTTTGAAAAAAAATCAATGACGTGTTTTAGCCTCCTCCTCACCAAGCCAAATCTTAGAATTGCCACTGGACAGATGCCCCTTTTAAGTGTAAATGTAACATGTTTACTTTTTCGCTCGTTTACTTTCACTCGCCATGTTCCCAACCATTTTTCAACCAGTTTTAAATGCGCTTTCAGGTTAGAAGTGGAAGAAATCGGGCACCTATGGCGCCTAAATATGGCTGTGTCATCGGCAAAAGTGGATGTTGTATGACTACTGTTTTCAGGGAAATCTGACGTATATAGTAAATATTGTAAGGGTCCAAGAATACTTCCTTGGAGCACTCCTGCTTTGATTTCTATGCTTTGCGAAACAAAATATTTATATTTGACCTTAAAGTTCCTATGCTTTAAGTAGGATGATAGTATTGCGTGAACAGTAGGAGGGAGAAGATATTTAATTTTTTGGATAAGTCCTTCATGCCATACTTTGTCGAACGCTTGAGGCACGTCCAAAAATAAGCCTGAGCAGTATTCTTTGTATTCAAAAGCTTTCCTTATTTCATTGGTTATGCGATCTACCTGCTCTATAGTTCCATGATTTTAACGGATCCCTAATTGACGATGCGGAATTATATTCCTTTCAGAAACGAATGGAGTAAATTTTGAAAGCAAAGAGTGAAAATACTCTCAAAGAGTTTGAAAATACTTGGAAGAAGGCTTATGGGTCGATAAGAGGACACAATTGTTGTATCCCTGCCTGGTTTTGGAATCATAGTTATTAAGGAGGATTTCCATGCTTGAGGGAAATATGCAAATCGAATGATCGCATTGAAAAGCTTTGTAATGAACACGATGGCAATATATGGCATCTCAATAATAATTAAGGAAGTTATGTTGTACTCTCCAGGTGCTTTTTTGGGGGATAATTCACATGTAAAAATTGCTTATATTTCGATTGTGTGGAAAAAGATTAGGAAATTTGGAGAATTTATTTGAAGTGTAGGCATTTCACAATTTATTTCAGGGGGGTTAGGTCGAAAAACTGACTTAAAATGCCCAGCAAAGGGAGTAGCCTTTTCTTCACTACTACATGACCAAACGCCGTTGGTGTCTCTTATGGGAGATTCCCCCACTTTTGGGGATTTAATAAACTTATTTATCTTCCATAAAGATAGTTTTTTTTTAGCCGCTGGGAATCTATGTTGTTACAATTCGCATCTTAGCCTGCGTTTTTGGTTCACAAGTCTTTTGATTGCGCTGTTGGTAAGGATATGATTTTTTGCATTGTTTTCGATGCAAGGCGTTGACTGCTCTGCCGCTGTCATAAGCATAGTATTCAGTACATTTGTAGCTTCATGAACGAGTTCTATGCAGTCTATTAAGAATCTGGTATGAATATGAGTGGCTATATATTTCTTATATTCAGTCCATTAGTTTTAAAAGACGTCAATCTGAAGGGTGACGCAGTAACTATAGGACTTTCAGCTAGATGAAAAAGTACAGGTGAGTGATCTGATGAGAGATCGAAAGTTGTCGTGGTTGTAACGCGAGATCTATCTTCTCCTTTGGCAATGGCGAAGTCAACGAGGTAGGGGATTTTCTTGGATCAGGGGGCCAGTATGCAGGCTGACCAGGTGATAAAAACTCAAGTCTGCCTATGCTGTACATGCATGCTATACAATTGCCTTTTTTTATTAGTGCTCGCTTCAGAAATTGCGTTTTCACTTAACGCAGCAAATCTTTTACCCGCCAAAACATTTGTTGGAGCCGAAGTTGAAGTGGTATTATTAACTTTAGCTTTGCCCCCATATGTTTTTTGAGGGCTGTGCTTCCTTTTGATTTTAACGTAGTGATCCATTTCTGTCTGGATCGCCGACTCGTTTGATTTTGCTTTGTGCGCAGTGTCAGGAGTGTTAGTGTTAGTAGCTATTTGGCAATTTTTTTCGAAGCTTTTACTTGTCGGTGTTGTTGTTGCGCGCTGGCTAAGCCACTGTTCGTCGCTTTGAAAGCGTTTATCAGTTGACGAATAGGCTTCGTTAACTACTAGATAAGCATTCCTAACATTTTGAGTGCTTACAGACTGACTACGAGTTCGTGTCGAGCTTTCGCTTTGCATGCGTACGTTTTGTATATCTAGTTTGAAACTGAGCTTCAAAAAGCACCAGAGCTTCAAAAAGCATCAGCTTTTAACCGGACGCTAGTGGGGATAATACAGGGAAGTTTGTGAAGAACAAAGAGAATAAAATTAAATGACGGAGCCCAAGGAAGCAACAAAGCCTAAGAGTTCTTACTTAATTTTGAAAAAATTACTTCTCACCTTTGGATGATCACAGCTGTTATCCTCCAACCAGATCTTGGTGTTCTTCAACTGGCCTTTCGCTTATGGCTATCGACCAGCAATATTGTTGAAAATCGGCGTTATTTTACTTTTTATTTAAACAACTTTCCGAGCGCGAAATCTGTCGTCTACACGTCGATGGGACCCTATTAATAATAAAAATCGAAAACCCAATAATCAAGGGTATATCCGAAAAAAAATATTACAAAAAGTAAAAACCAAAGCTGTCGAAATCGAAATCATTAATTATTAAAGCTCGGACCATGTTAGTGCCACTCCAAAAATGAAACAACAAAGGCTAACAAAAGGACAATTTATAATATATATATTAAAACAAGTAAAAACTAAGAAAAACTAAAACAAAAAAAAAATAGTATCACAGTAGTGGGGCTCCGATATCGGTGGTAAGGCTAAGGCACCTAATCATTTTGTATTGTCGACGGGCTTTTTATCAACAGCAACAGCAGAATCAGCATGAGCAGCAGAAGTAGCAGCATTAACAGCAATAGGAGCTTCAGCAGCATCCACCAAGATTAATAGAAATAGAGATTGCCACATGCGCATGATTTTCCTACGGATGATGTAGTTTGTTCCTTGTAAAGGTTTCCAAATAAATGTATTCCTCAGCTTTTTTTTAGCTTATATTAAAAAAAAATCTCCATATGTGAAAGCTAGCATTTTGTACGAAACAATTTATGTATTATGTGAGAGCTGGCAACCCTGCAATCGAAATCACTTTGACAGTAATAAATATATTAAATAAACAATTTCGCGTTTTAATATCTGAGAGCTGTTATAAATTCATTTAAAAGGTTCAGTGAAGTGCATTATAAAAGTTGCAAAGCCAAAGCAAATTTCAAAACAAGATTTGGAAAACGTAAAAATGAAGTGTGCAGTGGGCAAATGCAAGCGAAACAATACTAAAAAATCAAGTATGTAGTTGTAGAACCTGTGCATTTTTACAGCTTTCCAAAGGATGCAGCAAAAAGGGAGCTTTGAATCAAAATTTGTGATCGGAGAAATACCGTTAACGCTAAAAATGAAAGAATTCATTCAATATATTTCAAATAGTAGGATTTCGAAAGAAATCTGAAATTTGAAATGGGTAAGTTGGAAATATTTTTATTTGTGCAGCGCATCATATTAGGTGTAGTAAGAAGAAATCCATTATTTTTCCAATAGATGGCGTTATTTATCTGCATCTCGCGTTGTATAAGTCCGATCGTGTTCCGCTAGGGGGCATTAGAAAGATGACAGTTCCTACTAAAAAAACTTTTTTGACACTTTTTTGATTGATTGATTCAGTTTTGTTTGAGAGGTTGTCAAAGATGGACATCAGCAAAGAGAAAATTCGCTACATTTTACAGTTTTTCTTCGATAAGGGAGAAAACGCAAGCCAGGCGGCTGAAAATGTGAATAGCGTTTATGGACCTGATACTGTAACAGCCAATCATGCGCAATTTTGGTTTCGTCGATTCCGTTCCGGTAACTTCGATGTCAAGGATGCACCACGCGCTGGAAGGCCAATTGTCGAAAATGTCGATAAAATCATGGAAATTATCGAGTCCGACCGTCATGTTAGCACTGTTTCGATTGCAAAAGAGCTAAAGATTGCACAAAAAACCGTTTGGAACCATTTGAATAAGGCTGGATACACAAAGAAGCTCGATGTATGGGTGCCACACGAGTTAACGCAAAAAAACCTCATAGACCGAATTCCCATCTGCGAATCGCTGCTGAACCGCAACAAAATCGACCCATTTCTGAAGCGGTTGGTAACTGGTGATGAAAAGTGGGTCACTTACGACAACGTCAAGCAAAAACGGTCGTGGTCGAAACACGGTGAACCGGCGGAAACGGTGGCCAAGCCAGGATTGACGGCCAGGAAGGTTTTGCTGTGTGTTTGGTGGGATTGGCAGGGAGTTATCTACTATGAGCTGCTCCCATACGGCAAAACTCTTAACTCGGAACTCTACTGTCAACAATTGGACCGTCTGAAGGAAGCAATCGCCCATAAGCGGCCAGATTTGGCCAATAGGAGAGGAATTGTGTTCCATCAGGACAACGCCAGGCCACACACATCGATAGTGACTCGCCAGAAGCTCCGGGAGTTTGGTTGGGAGGTTCTTCTGCATCCACCTTATAGTCCGGACCTGGCACCAAGTGATTACCATCTGTTCCTGTCCATGGCGAACAATTTTGCTGGTGAAACATTCGCTTCAAGAGAGGCTTCTGAAATTCGACTGTCTCAATTTTTTGCTAATAGGAACGAGGGCTTCTATGAGAGAGGCATAATGAAATTACCTTTAAAATGGCAACAAGTTATCGAACAAAACGGCGCATATTTGACCTTAATCGGGTCATTCTAACTATCTTAAATAAAGCCCTCAATTTAATGCAAAAATAATTTCTTTTTACTACACCTAATATATAAAATTGCTTTCTTCTGGTATATTTAAAATACCGTGGTATCCCGCGAAAGAGAAAACAATTTTTAAAATAAGGAAGACTCTATAATATATAGTTATGGAAAGGATTTAGCAATCCGCGTGCTCCCAAATTAAAGCAAGAAGCAGTTCCGACCATAGAGACGACCGAAATTGCAGGTGAAATTCAAATATTTACATGCGACGAGGACGACACTCCCATGACAAATAACATCAACTAAGAAATTCTACAACTGCACATAAAAGCGTTGGAAATGAAAATTTATGTTTATTTTAAAAATGTCCACAAAAAGCTATGTAAAATTGTTCTTAAAGATGCATTGCGCCAAGAAAATGAAATGCTTAAAATGTTGCAAAGTCAATTCGCGGAAAAAATAAAAAAGTTGTCTTGTCAAGTTCAGCGCCAGACTTTTACAAAAGAAAATCTTGAGAAGGCATTGAGACGTATTTTTACTGAAGGCCAAATAAAAAAACTTAAAAATGGTGAGCAAAGGCAAAAGGTTACGGAGGCAGATATTGTTCAATCAATCACATTGTATTCTACAAGTGCCAAAGCTTACCGGTTATTAAAGAATAAAAAATTTCCCCTTCCATCGGTGAGAACATTTCAAATATGGTCCCAAAAGTTAGTTGTGTCAAGAGGTATTTTGGAGCCTGCTGCTAAAATATTTTCTGCGGCTAACAAAATGTCCGAAACACAAGAGATATGGGTACTGAGTTTTGAAAAACTGAAGGCAAAAATAAGTTCTGCTACGATAAGCCAACAGACTCTACGCTAGCAGCAGCTAATTATATCCAGGTGGCTATGTTGACGGATGAGCATTTTCATAAACTTTAAGTATTTTTAAAAACGTTTGTCTATTTAATTATAAGGCTTGCTTGCAAAATTGAAGCAAACAATATATTTTGACTACGATTGTCAAATGAAAAAAACAATTTTGTTTAATATCTTGGCGAAAATGAAAGAGTGTGGGTTCACAATTGTGGTAATGGTAAGCGATTTAGATGGGGGAATTAGAAAACTTTTCAATGAACTGGAAGTAGATATGAATAAGCCTTGGTGCGTTAAATAAAAATTCTTTAACCGGATTGTAATTCATGTCTTTTGAAATTTCTAGGTCTTTGTACGATGACACAAAAACATTTGTGGTCAATGATGTTCCGCATCTGATTAAACTATTGAGAAATTATATTGATAGTTGAGTTATCATAAATACCAAAGAAGTTAAAAAATACATAGTTTTGAACCTTTTGTCTCTCCAATCTAATGACCTAAATATTTCTCATAAAATATATATAAGTGTTGTTAGACCTGAGGGCCAGACGGTTAAACTGGCTACCAAACTTCTCTGACATACAATAGCAAAATGTATTACGCGAGCTGCTAGTGTAGGATTTTTGGAAAATCAAAATTGGAGCGAATGTTATGAATTATTCAAACTGGTAGTAATTCCCTTTATATTTGAAAAAAACATAGTAAAATCTTTGTTACGATCGTGCATTAATAGACCAATGACTGGTTTGATAAGATGAATTCAAGGGAGAGTAGAGAAGATACAAGATATTGATTGCACGCATAAGGTTTGGCAATGGAAACACAAAATGCAATATTAAATACCATGTCGAAAATGATGCCTGACATCCGTGTGATTGGTAAAAATACAATCTTACCATTTCAAAGAGGTATGGAATTATATACCTTTTAAAAATAAATGACTAAAATGCAATAGACTTATTTATTTCACTGGCATTATTCAATCAAACAACGCTTTAAAAATGCTGTATATTGAACTGAATAATCGCTATAATATTGAGTAAATCTTAACATATCGCTTTAATCAAAATGTCCTTTTTTTTGGAATAGTTAGATCTAAAGGCTGACTTCACGATCACCCCGACCGTCAAGAATTTAAGTATAGACTTCGATCATATATTCTGGGACACAACGAAGGTGTTTTAATTAATGATGCAAATGTCGAGGTCGACAATACGCCCGATTGAGAAGGTGAGCAGGTAGACGCCGTGCGCAAAAATGCACCAAAATGAAATCCACCAAATTTACTACTCCTTGACTTTTCATCACGGCGAGGCCTCCAACCTCTACTCAACCGATCCGCATGAATGCGGATCAATCATTGAAAAAAAGAGGGGAGTAATGTTGTGATCAAATCACACATATCGTGAACCCACTGTGTTGATCGGAAGCAAGAAAGCAGCAACAAGCACCAACGGCCTTAAAAGTTAAAATTGGAGCAGTTGAATGCAAGCCAAAATGCATTCGAGCAAGAATATGAAGAATTGGAACGCAAGTCCAAAGTGAGAGCGAGAAAGTTGCGAAAGCCGAAGACGTCAACAGAAACTAAAGCGAGAAGACATAAGCGGTGAAACGCGACTTCAGCAGAGTTCGCGTCAGCTAACCTAGTTTTAAGTAATTTAAAGCATATTTTTAAGTTGAAGTTATATATTTGGATTTTAAAAAGTTCAGTGGTAATAAAACTAAGTGGAGAATAACAATTAAAACGGAACTTTATGCGTTTTATTAAAACAATAATTATATCTTTACAATATCTACGGATATAAGCCAGCACTAATCTGATACAAGGTTCGCACAAAACTAATATACCCTGCTTACGCTGGGTATAAAAATGCAAAATCTGATAAAACGAGACTTTTAATGCATCCCGGTACATTTGCGTCCCTTAATAAAGCGACAACAAAATTTATTGAACTAAGTACCAATGCATCTGATTCTGAACCAGTTAGAATAATTTTGGTTAGTATAAATAACTATCATTCAAATTGAGCTAGAGAAGGTCGTAATAGAGATTACAGAAATCACGGTAATCGCTACGGAAATAACAACAAAACCAAAGATATGATCAAACTCCATAGATACAGTCAAAATTTTATAAACCAAAATTGTATTGGGCAGTATAGAAAACAATTTGTAGAAAGAGGTAAGCCCAACGCAACCAATATAAGAGCAATCGAGACTTCGTCGCAAAACTCCCGAGCTCCTCAAGAGGCCCAACTGAGGATACTGAACTCAAATCAAGCTTAAAAATTACTTCACTCTTCAATGTAAATTTAAATCTTGGAAACTATATTCTCATCAGTTCTTTTCTAAAAAACACTGCAATCACATTTTTCGAGATACGGGTTCGGATTTTACAATTTTTAAAAATAATAAAAGCATTGAATATATAGATGCAACATATAAATTAATTTAACAGGTATAAGCAACGGAAATGTACAAGCATTAGCCGCCTTAGAGGCCACATTTTTTTCAAAATTATGCAACTCAACACATAGTTGAAGTCGTAGATGAATCTTTTCCATTACCATGTGACGAAATCATTGGTTTGGACATTATCCAACAGTTTAATTGCATATAAGATTACCATAATAGTGGTAAAAACTATTTTGAATTTAAATCTCAGCCAAACTTTAAAATAACCACTAAAATCTTTAACTCACCAGAATCTTATACTCTCAAACTACCAGCAAGATCAGAAGTTATAAGGAAAATCAATATTAAATCATTAGACGAAGATGAAATTTTTATTCCTACACAAACTTTAGCACCAGGCGTAATAATTCGCAATACAATAGTCAACACAACAAAATTCAATAAAATTCTCAATACAACAGACGAACATTTATTTTTGAAACACTTTAAAATATGTCATGAACCTGGTAAAAGTTATTATCAGGTAACTTTTAATACAGTTGAACAAAACAACGAAAGAGAAAATTTACTTTAAAAAAAACTTTCAGATAATAACGTTGAACATGAAAGGTCAAGTTTACTTCATATGTGCAAAGAATGCTCAGATATATTCGCATTGGAAACAGATACTGTTAAGAATTAACAGAAAGCCAAAAATTTCTATTCGCGTGTATGATTCACTCATATATGCATGCATGCATTAGGCAAGACTTACATTCTTGTGACTTACATACGAACAAAGACGCACAAAACAAAGACAAAAAAACCCACGGAGCTAAGTAAAACTTGGACTGCACCGACTTGACGACAAAACTGCTGAGCTGTGAATTGGGAGTAATGATCCGCAATTGGAAAAGAATTTTGATTTTTGCTTCAAGGTTTGGACAATTTGAATTTGTTTGCTTCTTTCTTCTGTTTCCAATAAATGTAAGGTTAGCAATAAAGTAGTATATAAGATTGAAATTTCAGTCAGTAAAGACAGAATAATTTTGACAACTGAAAAGTTAAAGTGCTACCAATCAGTCTCAAGTGCCAGTGATCTCCTTCACGTAATTGTGTAAATTTAAAATAGTTCAAACAACGACATTTCGTAGTACATGCACTTCGGGCCAAATACCATCAAAGGTGGTAATTAACATCGGTGACCCCGACGTTTTCTGCTGGGCAGATGATGTTATCCTTCTACACGCGAAAATTTTCAATTCGTATGCTAGGGCAGTAGAACGCCGCGAATTAAATATCGTTAACATATGCTAAAAGCGTGGGCGTTGGGTGTCGCAAAGACGCACTCTAATCAACTTACCATCAAAAGACGAATCTGGGGGTTCGGTGTTGACTCACTCTAATCAACAGATTTGAGCATTTAGTGTATCAACAACACAAGCTTGCATCATACAAGGGAAAACTCAGCCATGAATTTTGAGACGATTGTAGACCGCCAATATCACCTGGGGGCCGAAAAAAAGTAGTTCGTTACAAACTATAAAAAATCTCCGAAAAAGCGCCGCACTTTTCAGTTTTATACCAAAAAATTCAGCGGTTGCAAGAAAAAACATTGGAACTTTACAACAAGCATTCAAAAATTATTGCTCTTGACGTAAAGCCACTTGGTGATGAATATTTTGGAATTTCATACTACGAAGGAATCAATAAAATGGCTATAGATTACATCAAAAGTCTGGCAAAAAGGGGCAGTGGAGCTGTCAGGAGGAGCCGAAACGTCTGCTAAAGTAAAATCAAAGCAAGAACAACCATTGAAATATCAACAACAGATAGAGTACGCTACGAGCAAACGACTTCGTAATCAAAGAGCATTCATTCCGGCCTTGGAAAGAAATATTTAAGAAATTTACTCAGCTCGAAACAAACAGCATCCTCCTTCGTTCTAGACAATAATACTTGCGATTTTGGAAAAACGTATGGCAGAGCTAGAATAAAATAACGCCGCTCTATGGGAGTCAACTGATGAAAACCTAATAGACAAATTCACACTACACACCTATTTTGAGATGGAATCTAAGGCTGGGGCGGCATAAGTTGAACTCCAGAAACACATTAACATTGAACCTCAACAGGCGAATCTATTTGCATCAAGATCACATGACAATTCTGAAGCAAATGCTCAGCTGCCAAGGATATCATTGCCAAAGTTTGCAGCGAAGCAAATTTTTCGCGACAAATTTGCGTCTAGCAAAATCCAATAGTTAAAGTTTGAACTGAATTTATTTTTTTTTTTTTCCTAGAGGCTTGTTTTATTTTTATTACTTTGTTCATTTACGACTAAAAAAAAAAAAAAATACACAGAAGAAAGAAAACAAAAAAAAAATTCAAAAAATTAAAAAAAAATGTAAATAAGTAATTTCAAAAGCGAAGAAAAAAAAACCAATCAAGTAAATCCTATTAGGAGCCAAGGCGATCAATCAAACAAAACGCCATGTGGCATTAGGAGCCCAAACGGTTACACGATCCCCGTCAGCTGAGCGAATACCGAATACTCGCTACACCAAGTACCTATCGCAGACATAGCAACATTAAGCCCTCTGGTGGCTATAAAAGGAGAGCAATCGACGAAGATTGATCATTTTCTGACTAGCAGTTGATCGAAGCACTTCGCACAGAATATCACGCGTAGTAATTTTTTTAAATCAATAGTAGCTTCGAGCTGCAACGCAGTCGCTCCTATTGACTTGTTCTCGCATAGTAATTTTCAAAAGCAATAGTAGCTTCGAGCTGCAACGCAGTCGCTCCTATTGACTTGTTCTCGCCTAGTAATTTTCTAAAGCAATAGTAGCTTCGAGCTGCAACGCAGTCGCTCCTATTGATCTGTTCTCGCATAGTAATTTTCTAAAAGCAATAGTAGCTTCGAGCTGCAACGCAGTCGCTCCTATTGATCTGTTCTCGCATAGTAATTTTCGAAAGCAATAGTAGCTTCGAGCTGCAACGCAGTCGCTCCTATTGACTTGTTCTCGCATAGTAATTTTCTAAAGAAATAGTAGCTTCGAGCTGCAACGCAGTCGCTTCTATTGATCTGTTCTCGCATAGTAATTTTCTAAAAGCAATAGTAGCTTCGAGCTGCAACGCAGTCGCTCCTATTGATCTGTTCTCGCATAGTAATTTTCGAAAGCAATAGTAGCTTCGAGCTGCAACGCAGTCGCTCCTATTGACTTGTTCTCGCATAGTAATTTTTTAAAGAAATAGTAGCTTCGAGCTGCAACGCAGTCGCTTCTATTGATCTGTTCTCGCATAGTAATTTTCTAAAAGCAATAGTAGCTTCGAGCTGCAACGCAGTCGCTCCTATTGATCTGTTCTCGCATAGTAATTTTCGAAAGCAATAGTAGCTTCGAGCTGCAACGCAGTCGCTCCTATTGATCTGTTCTCGCATAGTAATTTTCGAAAGCAATAGTAGCTTCGAGCTGCAACGCAGTCGCTCCTATTGACTTGTTCTCGCATAGTAATTTTCTAAAGAAATAGTAGCTTCGAGCTGCAACGCAGTCGCTCCTATTGATCTGTTCTCGCATAGTAATTTTCTAAAAGCAATAGTAGCTTCGAGCTGCAACGCAGTCGCTCGTATTGATTTCTGCCCTTGCCCTGGGATTCAGTTAGACAATAGCGCCCCGTGCTGAAACGCAGTCGTGCTATTGAATAACTGCGCCCCAGTACTAGCTTTGACATAGTCGCTTCGAGCTGGAATGCAGTTGCGCCTATTGTACAAGTTACTCCGATACGCCCGTGACGCTAAGTCGACGGGACATAAGCCACGACGCTCCCTTGACTGAGACACGTTGATTAACTTAGGCACGAGTTATACCGCCTAATTGAACTGGACACAAGACTCATCGTTTAAATGACCTAGGCTCAGGTTTTACCGCCTAACCTACCGAGCTACGAGAACTCACCGTTTTATTGACCTAGGCAACAGCTGTATCGCCTAAAGTACCCAATACAAGACTCGCCGTTTAACTGACTTAGGCACAAGCATTATCGCCTAATCGACCCAGCTACAGTATTCATCGTTAAATTGACTTAGGCTCGAATTATACCGCCTAATCAAGCGAGACACGAGAAGCAACACCTCCTCGATCGAGTTACGAGTTTTCCGCTGGACTAGGAACACGAAGGATTCACCGCGCACCACAGCCCGCTGACTTCGCCTATACCGTCCGAGGAGAAGAAATTAACCCTCAACAGCATATTTCATTATTTTATTATGTTAAAGAATTGTTTAGTATTGTAAGAAAAGAAATGCATAGAAATTAAGAAGATTAATAAAAGTACGAAATCTACAGCAGAGCTACCGCGTCTACTGTTCATCATCTACGAAGAAAATTTCTTGTAACGAACCCTGGTTAGACTGAGACATACCCCGGCAGAAAAAAATATCGTTACAAGTGGCGCCCGAGCAGGGACCTAGCGATAAATTAAGGAATCGCTCACCGAAGAAAAACACAGTAAAACCACAGCGCAGAGAGAATCTATACGATGGCACAAGAGAAGGTAATCATCAAGACACTAGAAACCAAATGGATTTCGAAGCTAAAGAAGGCCGAAGTATCTGAATGTCTTGCTTCGTTTGGGCTAGACCCCCAAGGGACAGTTGATGAAAGGAAACAACGGCTTATGTCTTTCATAAATGCCCACATGGAGGATCTCAGTGTTCAGCTCACGGAGCGACCCAGTTGTGAAAACAAAAGTGTTTTATCCGATTGGGACCACTAAGCTGAACAGCACGGTAACGAGAGGTAAATAACATTCAGTTGTCTCTCAGCTTAGCCATATTTTTTGGGAACTATTGTCTGGATGGTGTCAACCCCAGACAGTAGTTCGATTCACCCAGCCAGCTATTGATCAGTTGGTTCAACCCCTATCAATAGAGGACAATAGTCTTTGCATTGTCCGCCAGTTAATCCTCGCTATTTGTTGTCCCGGCGGTCCAACCCCGTTCAACAGTATAGACGATACGTAGCTATTCCCGCTAGCTCATTGTACAGGTGGTCCAACCCCGATCAATTAACTAGGCAAAGTAGCCAGTCCCTACTAGCTGTTGTTCCGGCGGTCCAACCCCGTTCAACAGGTAGTCGAGTCAGAAGCTAGAGAATAGACTACGCCATCGCCGAAAGTTCACCGATCGACACCCGACACGCGGCTTACGGATACTGCCCGAGTTCCAATTATCGACACGGCACCCACTGGAGAAACTTCGCTACGCTACCAGGATTTGGAGTAAGAGACGCCGACGCTACCGCTTCAGCCATTGTAACTGGACATTAAGATTATGTTAGGAGAGAAGAAACAAAAAATTGAATAAAGGAATTAAATTTACGATGTTCTAAATCATTATTGCGTATTGAACTTCACTGAGCACAGTTTCTGGTCTTGTAACGAACCCTGGATTGACTGAGTGATACCCCGGCTGAAAAAAAGATCGTTACAAGTTCAATGCCAATTACATGCAGTGGGTCGAAATCAAGGACCTTTTTGCAGAAATCATTCACCAGTCGTCCATAAGCCATTCTCAATGGATACAGTATCTTTCACAATCATTAGTTGATGAACCAAAAAATTAAATCGAACACCTACCATATATTGGAAGCAGTTATGCAGCTTCATAGAGAATACTCACAAGCAGATATGATAACAAACGTCTTCTTGTATCGACACTACTAAATACGCTTTTATGACAACCCACTGTTAAAAATGAGTTTCCATCCTTGACGTGACCAAAGAATGCCTACATGGTCCAAAAACTCGAGGAATGCCAATTCAGCGTTGGGATACTATTATTTCCTATGTGATAATGTGGAAAATGGATCAATCTACACAAACAGCATTCGGGAAAAGCATTGACGACAGCAGAAGAACTATAACTCTTGATGAAGTTTTGAAGTTTTTAGAACGTAGATTTTAAGCAATAGGAGTAAGGAGTAATGGCGGTAAATCCAGCAGTCGCACATGCGCCTCAGCAGTAAGTACAGATGGTAAATTACTCGTGTGTAAAAAAAAGCGGAACATTGTGTATGAATGCAACAATTTAAAAAAGGCTCCTATCAATTAGAAGTGGCAGTTAGTTTAAACCAATCACTTGTGCGCTAACTGCTTAAAGCCAGGACATCAAACTAATAACTGGAAATCAGTTCATTGCATAAGAAGGCACAACACCCTCCTTCATCCGGAAGCAAACAAACCAGAAAATCATCAACCAGGTGAACCTGCTCTGTTCGGAACAGCGACTTCAAATGAAAAGAAGCAAAAAGAGGACTCAGTCACGCGTACTGCAGTAAGCCTTTTGACAAATCATACATCTCATGAGGAACACCTCGCTTTGTTAGGATCTGTAAATATTTTTTTTAACGAAAATAGCGACACGGTGGAGTGCAAGGCAGTCCTTGATTCTGGATCACAAGTAAATCTGATAACCGAAAAGTTACAACGAAGGCTTGTTAAGCCATAACACGTTCTAAGCTACAATTGCAAGGCATGTGTCAAAAGGAAACCACAATTCGCCATCCCACAGTGGTCAAAATACAATCTAAATTCAATGGATTAAAGCCGAAGTGGATGTTTATGTCATACCCAAAATTGTCTCCAATCAACCGGCATATCGTATTGCAATAGAAGTTTGGACAATTCCTAAACACTTTACCTTAGCTGATCCGGAATTAAACAAACCAGGACACATCGACTGCCTTCTAGGAGCAGAAATATCCTTCAATTTACTCACTAAAAGAAAAACAAAACTTGGTGACGGGTCGCCCACACAACAAAACACAGTATTTGGTTGGGTGGTCGCTGGCATTGTAGGAATTACCAACTTTACTAATGCGATTTATGGAATTTGCTCTTAATCCGAATAAGAACATATGGTTTCGAATTTTTGGTAGTTAAAAGAGCTCCCGGAAGACAACTCGATTCTCTCACAGGACGACATGCATTGTGTAATCGATAACACTTCTAAGTAATTGCAAGGCATGTGTCAAACAGGAAACCAGAATTCGCCATCCCACAGTGGTCAAAATTTACAATCTGAAATAACCACTGGATTAAGAGCACCAAGTGGACGTCATATGGGCGATACCCGAGAAATTGTCATCCAATCAACCGGCATATCGTATTGCAATAGAAGTTGTGGAACAACTATCGGCTAATGACACATTGAGATCTCTCTAGCTGATTCGGAATTTAACGAACCAGGACATATCGACTGCCTTCTAGGAGCAGAATATATCCTTCAAGCTTAGCTCACTAAAAGAAATTAAGCAAAACTTGTGACGGGTCGCAATATCCACACAATCAACAACACAGTACTTGGTTGGGTGGTCGCAGACATTGTAGAATACCAATATCTAAGAGTCGATTTTTGAATTTGCTCTCAGCATCACAGAAGTGGAAGCCCATCATGGTTTCGAATTTTTGGTAGTTAAAAGAGCTCCCGGAAGACAACTCGATTCTCTCACAGGACGACATGCATTGTGAATCGAATTTTATTCGATTAACAGCCAGATCGCGGGATGGAAAATTTACTCTGAAATAACCACTCAAAGAGCACCAGTCCTCATTGGGCGATACCCGAGAAAAATCATACTAAGGACTCAAAAAAATTGTGAAAAACTATCGGCTAATGACACATTGAGATCTCTCTACAACTTATACTATGTATAGCGTAAGAATATGAAGCACTGGGCACATAAGTGAAAGCCTTAGCCACGAGAAATTAATACAGTCACAGTTCATGGTATCCCGTACAGCACACTTATCTGAGGCCAGACTAGTATCAGCACAAATTAAGAGTCAATTTTCTGATGCTAACATGCAACAATTTCCAGAAGTGGAAGCATCATGCACTCAATGACCGAATTTATACTCGTCCCACTGTGCATAGTGAACTAGTTGGTGCCATCACAATCTATGATTTAGGACATTTTAATATGTTCTGAAAACAGATTGTCGAAAAAATTTATTTGCAAATATGGGTGCATCCGGATGACCGTAACTTCCAACTTATACTATGTATAGCGTAAGAATCCATTAGCCTAAGTGAAACCTTATAAACTTAATACAGTCAGTTATGGTACCCGTACAGCACCTTATCTAGCCACTAGATGCTTAAACCAATTTTCTGATGATAACATGCAACAATTTCCAGAAGGAGCATCTGCACTTAAAACTAATTTATACGTCGATTATAGGCTAGTGTCCTCAGAACAAGAAGCCAGAGATTCAGCAGAATTCGAAACCATTTCAAAGCACCAAGAAAAGTTGTTAAATGGTCGGAAACCATTAACTTTTGCAAGAATTAATCGAAATGTTCAAGGAACTTGATCTGGGTTAACTCACAGTAAACGACCAAAGAACAAAAAACTTTTGCTAACATGAGACCAAAAGCATTTTCCTCGAAAAGGTTTTTTAGTAGATTCAGGCAAAAACCTATTCCAAACAAGAAATTGGTTATGATGGATCAAAATTAGTTCCAGGACTTAGTTGACCCAAAATAATGCAAAAAGTAAATTTTTTTCTACTTTGCTCCAAATGGTTTTTTAGCCATATTTAATTACCTTATATCCAATACTAAGCATTGGTTGACTGGATTTAGAAAGCGTTCGAGATACTCAGTTCAAAAATGAAAAATAAATTTTCCTTAACTTTGCCCCACATCTAGACCAGGTTGGCTGATAATCCCCGTATCTGAACATAGAGGCTGCTAGTATTAAATGCATATTATTTTTATATAGTGGCAACCTTCAAATGATTCGTGTCAAAATTTGACGTCTGTAAGTCAATTAGTTTGTGAGATAGAGCGTCTTTTGTGAAGCAACTTTTGTTATTGTGAAAAAAATGGAAAAAAAGGAATTTCGTGTTTTGATAAAATACTGTTTTCTGAAGGGAAAAAATACAGTGGAAGCAAAAATTTGGCTTGATAATGAGTTCCCGGACTCAGACCCAGGAAAAACAACAATTATTGATTGGTATGCAAAATTCAAGCGTGGTGAAATGAGCACGGAGGACGGTGAACGCAGTGGACGCCCGAAAGAGGTGGTTACCGACGAAAACATCAAAAAAATTTACAAAATGATTTTGAATGACCGTAAAATGAAGTTGATCGAGATAGCAGAGGCCTTAAAGATATCAAAGGAACGTGTTGGTCATATCATTCATCAATATTTGGATATGAAAAAGCTCTGTGCAAAATGGGTGCCGCGCGAGCTCACATTTGACCAAAAACAACAACGTGTTGATGATTCTGAGCGGTGTTTGCAGCTGTTAACTCGCAATACACCCGAGTTTTTGCATCGATATGTGACAATGGATGAAACATGGCTCTATCACTACACTCTTGAGTCCAATCGACAGTCGGCTGAGTGGACAGCGATCGGTGAACCGTCTCCGAAGCGTGGAAAGACTCAAAATTCCGCTGGCAAAGTAATGGCCTCTGTTTTTTGGGATGGGCATGGAATAATTTTTATCGATTATCTTGAGAAGGGTAAAACCATCAACAGTGACTATTATATGTCGTAATTGGAGCGTTTGAAGGTCAAAATCGCGGCAAAACGGACCCATATGAAGAAGAAAAAAGTGTTCTTGCACCAAGACAACGCACCGTGCCACAAGTCATTTAGAACGATGGCAAAAATTCATGAATTAGGCTTCGAATTGCTTCCCCACACACTGTATTCTCCAGATATGGCCCCAGCGACTTTTTCTTGTTCTCAGACCTCAAAAGGATGCTCGCAGGGAAAAATGGCTCCAATGAAGAGGTGATCGCCGAAACTGAGGCCTATTTTGAGGCAAAACCGAAGGAGTACTACCAAAATGGTATCAAAAAATTGGAAGGTCGTTATAATCGTTGTATCGCTCTTGAAGGGAACTATGTTAAATAATAAAAACGAATTTTGACAAAAAAATGTGTTTTTCTTTGTTAGACCGGGGACTTATCAGCCAACCTGTTATAATTGCGGCTGCTATGAAATCGGAAAGGCAATTTTTTGCTCATATTTTTTGCTACGTTCACTCACATATAACAACATATCATTGCAACCAGTCTAAATCGCAGTGCATGTCGCAATATAAGGCATACCAGTTTTTGCGACAATCGTCAAGAACATTTAAATCCACAGAGTTTCATGATCGGATAACAAATTTGAACGTTATAAGCAAAAACCTGCATGTTTATTTTTTAAGAACGTGATATTTAGTAAAACTATGAGCCAAAGGCCTTTCTGATTTCATAGGAGCCACAATTGAAGGCTGCCGTTGGGGCGCTTAAAATTTGCGCACGATCGCTACCTTTCCAAATAAGTTCTATGCGGTAATTGAGTTATGGCCCGAAATATGTTGCATAGAAGAGAAAATTAGCTTTTTTCACATTTTGGACCATATCTCGGAAACGCTACCTAAATCCATCAATTCAATGACCTTTTTGGAATGAGGGAGCCCTAAGCTAACATAAAATAGCCATAAGAAAAAAGTGTCGAAACGCTGTAGCATTATTTAGCTGTTACCGCAAAAATTTTCATTCAACAATTATGGCAACTTTAACATGAGTGGGACGCAATACTATGTAAAGAAGTATTTTTTTCCAGCCGGGGTATCACTCAGTGAGTTACCAGAATCCTTTTCTCTACAAAAATTTATAATAAGGAAAACCCTTGAGAGACGTTATAATATTTGGTGTTTATATAAAGAAAATATTTTACACTTTTTTAAGGTGAAATTGCTTACTTACAATTCTACTGAATGACTCAGATACCGTCTTTAAGGTTCCAAATATTTGTCTTAAACTCTACCTCACTCCGATGTTCCTTCCGAATTCAAACACCAAATACACTTACGACCTAATAGTGCGTTTCCATATGGTGTTATTTACGTGGTTAAGGAGGCTTTCGTGTTAAGCGGCCTTTAACATCATGTGATGTACGTGATTTTCCATACAAATTCTTACCACGAAAGCCAAGTGTTATTCTCAATTACACCTCGGTAACACCTCATTCGATAAGAAAATATCGATTTATCGTATCGAAATTCGTGCATATCTAACTGTCACAATGAAATAAAAACAAAAAGCGACAATGGAAGGTCAAAGAAACTTTGTTTTTAATATTTTTGTAATGTTTTTTAAACGATTTTTGACAAAATTTCTTTGAATACGTATGTGAGCCAGGTATATTTCCCCTGCGCCATCAAGGTGTAATTTCCGTTTCAAAATGAAAAAGGTCTCCGGAAATAAAAATGTACTGATTTTAGCGCTTGAAAAATGGACAGCCCTACTTGCAATTGAAAATACACGAACAGCTGCCAAGCTTTAACACCTTCGTAGAATGTGCAAGTGGAAACGGTAGTGTTAAATCGAAGTGTTAAAGCTTAACACTTCAGAATTTAGCACCATATGGAAACGTACTATAAGATAAAAAAAAATATAATCATGGTAATTGGGCGACTCTAGACCCTGGCCAGCTGAAAACCGATTCCACGTCGATTTCCCTACGTATGCGCCCAACCGTATGTCCCGCACACTGGCCCCTGTGATGCCTGTCCCCCGTTTGCACCAATACCGCACAGAGTTACCATCGATACCGCGTGGTACTTCAGATTCTCGCGGACAAATTTCGTGCTTGGATCCTATCGCTGGATTCCGTACGCCAATGACTTTGTGTCGCTCGCGATTTCTCCCAACAATTTTCCAAACTTTTTACTTCGTATTTCGTTTAAACCAAATCTTAAGCGGCCCTGGAGTGCATTTATTCTCTCTTCGCCCGTTTCCGAAAAGCTCTCAATGCCATCCCCAAACTTGATCGCCACGTGCGTACCGCGTGCGCTTTCGTTTCACCGGAAATTGTTCTATTTTCGACCGTTTCCGAATAGTTTTCAATGCGATCCTCAAACTTGATCGCCACGTGCGTACCGCGTGCGCTTTCGTTTCACCGGAAATCGTTCTCTTTTCGACCGGAGTAGTACCGTTCAACCGAAATTCCGACAGTTCCGAGCTGGCTCCATATATTTTCCTTCAACGTTTGCGAACAAACACCATGGGCAATCTATTTAAAGCATGTAATTTCGTTTTAGTTTTTTTTTCTTCTCACTGTGAATAAATAATGTGAATGAATTTAATGGACGATTATGAATTCGGCTAAAGTGATTTGTTAAACTTTTGTTTGCTGACAAGGGAACATGAGTCCGCGGATCAAATAAACCAAGGGCCGTATAGGGACCGATGAAAAATGTAGCTCAGCATCGGCATTGGTAGGGAGGGCATAGGTCAGGATGGCAGCTCAACATCTAATGTCATCCACATTGAGTACGGATTTTTTTTTTGGTACATTCTAAGGAACTTCCTCTTTTCCTTTCCTCTTTCTTTTTTTTGCTCTATCTGCACATAGCGTTCTGCACCATTCTTTTTTTTGTTTATGATAACACCTTTGTGCGTCTAAGGTCAAACCCACCCCAATATTCCCTGAGCTTTAGCTGAAGCATAGCTAGGCGTGCAGAACCGACCCGAGACAAACGAAACGTAGCCACGGGTAAATTATTCGCTACGCGCGTGTTCGTTACATAAATAAAGTAGATAAGCTCGATCTCCGCTTTTTTCCGAATTTATTGTTCTCAGGCACACCACAGAACGACCCCTTATATACGAAAGCCACGTTTCGAGTCATTTAGCTTTAAGTCTGAACTATTCTCAAACCGAATTAATTGATTCTACAATACCGTCCCAATTGAAATTTTACACGTGTTCACACTCACATGGGTTTATTACCGTACCAAGATGGCGTCGCTCCGGGTTGTCCGTCCGACAACTCACCTCCACAATTTTCCGCTCCGTCGTTTCAACTCCTTGTTGGTCTTTCTAAACTCGAGAGCTCTTCCGCTGGGGTAGTCTTTCCTTCAAAATGCTCTAGGTCACACCAAACTGCTATTTGAGTATATCTGTTAGTTTACGTCGCTTTAAACTTAATTTTCTTGCGCTGGGTAGTTCCGCTCTCGAGCGCTGTCTACTTTAAATTGACAGAATGAAATTTTCCATTCAAGTTTCTAAGTTTCTAAGCTTCGATTACTCTATCACTAAATGTATCGATATTCATTATTCGTATGATTATCGGCTGGGCAGGGTTCAGACTAGTAAACTAATTGTCTCGTCCCCCACGTGAGCGTGCTGTCGCTGCACACGTTGATGCAAAAGAAATAAAACCTAGAAGAAAATTCAACTTAAAACTACCTAACATATTTACATTACTTTTATACTAGAATGAAATCAAAACAGAATTCTTCGGAAGGAAAAGAAAAATAATAAAAAAATAAAAAAATTAAAATGAAAAGAAATGAAAGATTTACCGCTCCGGCTTACTTATAACTACTCAAACACAATAATAAAACTATTAAAAAAATGTACAGCTGTTTTCGTTTATCGTGGCGACTATGGGTCGTCACACTCCCCCTCACATCGGTAAGGATGACCCTGACTCGTCCATTTTTGTACCGTTCCAAACGATATCGCTGGCCTCGCACCATCCTGGCTACCCGTATCCGTGGGTTTCAATGCTGCCGTAGCATTCGTTGGAAGTATTTCCGAACTGGGGGTGGGCACTCTTCTAGCTGGATCTGTTGGTTTGGCTGTGTTTGCGTTTCTTGCGGTTGTACCGTCGCTCCGCCCAACCTGGTTTGCTTCGAATTCTGCCGTACACTTTCCCCATGTTTTTCTGCTACAAATCTGTACATTTCCTCTAGGTAGTCGCCCAAGTTCTCTTCGTCGTAGAGACTATCGCTGTCCCCGGCAAAAGTGCTTCGCGCGCTTGCTGTTTTGCGTTCGTTTCCTTGGACTCGGGGGTCTCGATCCTCGCTTCGTCTACCGTGGCCGCATTTTCCTCATCTGGAGTAGTCTCGGATCCTGCAGCAGGGGGCAGCGCCTGTCGGTTTGGTGGTAATGGGTCGTGCGCATCGTACCCGCTCGGTGAAACTGCTGTGCTTGGTGGTTCCGGACGCCAAGTCCGATCCACCAGCCATACTCTCGTCACAACCTCGTACTCTGCCGCCACGGGACGCCCATTCTCCCGTGTAACGGTTACCTGACTACGACGCTGCTCTGTTTGAACTGCATACCGAGAGTTCTGGTCCTCGGCCTCTTCCTCGTCCTCTGAGCTAATGCTGATATGGCTCCTTTCGTGGTCAGCCTCAGTATGCGGTGCTTCTTCTTCGCTGGCAACCGTCGGTTCTTTGTGCCTTATATTGGCCTCTCTGGGTGGTAGCAAAAGCACTTCCTCGTTACGCTCAGACGCCTCTGCGCGGCTTAATTCCTCGTCATGCCCAGCCGCCTCTGCGCGGCTCAATTTCTCGTCACGCTCAGTCTCAGTTATGGCGGTACTCGGTCGGGGTGGCGTCTCCGGCCGGGGTTTCCGACCATGGCTGTCGTAATGACCTGACCATTCTGCCTCCGCAGGGCGCATTGTCCGCCTTCCCCGACTTATTTGCTCATACCGTTGCCTACACTGCCGCCTGGTCCGCTCAAACCGTCTTTCATAGGTCTCTGGGCTTTCCCCACGCATTGCGGCTTTCGGTTAGGTTTATCTGATAAAGAACCATCTTGGGTCTCTGTTTCCGAATTTCCATGGAACTCCCTTAACTTCTGTATGTGGCCTCGCCGGCCCTGTTTCCCATCGCCCCCTCTCAGTTCGATGATGACAGGTGATAGAAACGCTTTAACTTCGAATGGCCCTTCGTATTTTGGGGCCAATTTGGCGTTGAATTTTTCTACCGCGCTGGACAGTGGGTGCGTCTTCACTAAAACGAGCTCTCCCACTCTCGGCTTCCAGTCACGGCTCTTTCATTGGGCTCGCTCGTAGACTCAATTCTATTCGCGATTCCTCCTTCGAACAGCCTCGCTGGTAGTTGCAGCTCTCGTCCTTGTACCACGTACGCCGGACTAAAACCCGTTGAACTCGCTTCACTGCTGTTGATGGCCAACATCAACTCCGGGATATGAGCATCCCAATCTCTCTGATTGCTTTCGCAATACTGCGCTTCTATCGTCTTGAACGTTCTATTGGTGCGCTCTGTCGGATTTTTTTGCGGCGTATACGGTGCCGTATACCGATGATCTGTTCCCCATTCCTTTAGAGTCTTCTTAAAACTTCGACTTGTGAACTGAGTCCCATTTTCCGATATAAACATCTTGGGAGCTCCGAATCGACACAGAATCCTTTCTCGGATTGCTCTCACGGTTGCTTCTGCGGTGGCGCTGCGCATGGGGACTGCTTCGACCCATTTGAAAAATTTTTCCACGATCATTAACAACATGGTATTTCCCCTGCGTGTTCTTGGAAGCGGCCCAATGAAGTGTGCACTGACCACCTCCCAGGGTTCTTCTGGCATCAATGTCAACATTTTTTCCATTGGTGCCTGTTGGCTCCACTTGTACCGTTGACAGCTAGGACACTTCTTGACGTAATTTCGGACATCCCTGTACATCCAAGGCCAGTAGTACAGGCGACACACATTGAAGACCGTCTTCCGCATTCCTAAATGCCCTGACGTAATGTCATCATGCTTTTCTCGTAGCACGCGATCTCGTAAGGGTTTGGCGACACAAAGCTTTCATGCTTCTCCAACGTATACTTTCCCATCTCTAATTACGTAGTCCGGGAACTTTTCCGGGTCCTTTTGGATTTTTACCTTTAATCCGCTCGTCCAATCACACGTGGCCGTCTCATCAGTGGTTGTAGCTAGAATTTCAATAGGTTGTCGCAACAGCGCATCTGCCACAACATTAAGTTTTCCCTTCCTGTATTTAACATCGTATTGGAACTCCTGCAGTTCCAAAGCCCATCTTGCAGCTCTGCCCGACGGACTCTCAATCGAATTCAACCACTTCAACGACAAGCGGTCCGTAATGATTGTAAACCGATACCCTTCCAAATATTCTCTGAGCTTTCGCACTGCCCACACGATCGCTAAACACTCCTTTTCCGTCGCCGAATAGTTTTTTTCCGCCGGATTCAAAATTCCACTAGCGTAAGCTACTACTCGCTCTTGCCCTTTGATCTTTTGGGTCAATACTGCCCCTAATCCTAGATTACTTGCATCCGTTTGCTAGCAAAATCGGTATTCAAAATTTGGACAACTAAGCACGGGTGCCTCCGTAAGGCTTCTCTTCAAGGTTTCAAATGCGATCTGGTGTTCTTCGCCCCATGCCCACCGTTTTCCCTTCTTTAAAAGCGTTGTAAGGGGTTGCGTAGTTTCCGAAAATTTTAGGAAAATCAATGCACAGTCTCCACTTATAAGTTTTCTTCCTTAACCAAAACAACGGGGGAACTATATGGACTGTTCGAGGGCTCGATACAGCCCCTTCTGAGCAACTCATCAACCTCCTTGTCGATAATCTGCTGTTTAGCAGGGTTGTAAGGAAAGTACCTCTGCTTAATTGGAACATCATCTTTCATCCTAATCCTATGCGTCGCTACATTGGAAACACTCCTTAACCCTTCAAACGATGCTATATCTCTCTCCAAGAAATTTTTTATTTGTACCTCTGTGGGTACAATGCCATTACTGATCACCTCCATCGAACTCAGCGATGGTTTTTTCACCTTCTCTCCCGTTCTGATCTGCAACCTTTCGGACCCTTTCGTCAATTCTGCTCTAACCGCTGCCAAAAAATCCATCCCTAAGATAATATCGTCAATCGCCTCCGGCATTACCAGTACTTTAATGACTGAGGCACAGCTTCCTACTCTCACTTCTACTTTTAGGGCTTCCTTGACTGAAGTCGGAGTTCGGTCCGCCAGTCGGACTGTAACTCCTGCCTCCTCTGAATTGAGCCCGTTTCGTAGCCTTTGTGCCACATGTGCCCGTATGAAACTTCGTGTTGCCCCCGTATCGATTGTTGCCATAAACGATTCTCCCTCAATCACGGCCTGGGCCCGAATGTGCCGACCGTCCGTCTTCAAATTCTTTTTTGTTGGTCCTTCTTTGGGGCTGGTCCTTGGTCGTTCAACGTGCCCCTTTCTGGTTGACGACTCTGCTCGTTTCCCGGAATGCAACAAGCCTGAGTTTTTACTCCTCTCTTCCCACACTGACGACAAAAATCAACCTTCTGCCCACGACATTCTCGAGATCTGTGGCTCAGTGTGCCACACCTAAAACATGATCTTCTAACATCGAAAAGTCTATCCTTCTCGCTATCTGCCAAAGCAAACTCAACGTGTTTTTTCGACGGGGTGGGGGACGCCTTCACCGCAACGTCCACAACAACGCCATCCTGGATTCGTTCCCATTTCTCCCGCGATTCGTAAGAATTCGGCTACCGAGTGGACTTCATGCCGCCTGGCGTATTATCGAAAACCCGCCAAACTATTTTCAAACATCAGATCCAATTTCGCTGCGTCCGTTCATGATGTTAACCGCATCATATGTTGAAGCGTTATCAAAAAGTGCGAGAATTTCCCTCCCGGAGCTTTTTTCCGGCGCTTGAACTGCTCTTTCATTGTTTGTAAGTACCGGGATGGCATGAAGATCGTCAGCAATGCTTGTTTAAAGTCCCTCCACTTCTCAACACGCGGACTGCCTCGGTACCACATCATCGCTTTTCCCGTAAGAAGTGCCGGCAGTGCTTTTACCCAACCATCAGATTGAATGCCCTAGGCCTCTGCTTACTCTTCAGCTCTCTCTAAGAAATGTAACGGCTTTTTGACACCATCATATTTAACAGCCCACTTACGCACCTGCTCTAAAATAGCGGCATTTCCTGACAACCTTTGGTATGTAGGGATAGGAGCGACTAAAGGGAACACGGTTTCCGTTGAGACCTCTGAATCCGAAGACTCGGGTAGACCCAGTTAAATTCTTCTAGGATGACGAGCTTCGAAATTTTTGAGTCGTTTCACTGTAGCTTCGTCGTGATCGACATCGCTGACGAACGTCGAAATCCGCTGTCTCAATTTTTCCAACGTACCTGTTGCCTCTAGACCAAACTCCTCTAAGTATTTAATTAGATCTTCCAACCAATTAGCAATTTTGTCTTCGCCGTGCCTTCTCTGCCCTGCCCTTCGTTGATTTATCTACAGGGGGTGCTAACTTCTGAACATTTATTGTGTCTGAATCATTGGCAGAATTCCCTTCGGTATTTTCTGTATTTTTGTTTCCCAGGGTCTCGACCTCGGGCGCAATTATAAAAAAATATTTTTTTTCCAGCCGGGGTATCACACAGTGAGTTACCAAAATCTTTTCCTTAACAAAAATTTATAATAAAAAAAACCCTTGAGAGACGGAATAATATTTGGTGTTTATTTAAAGAAAATATTTTACACTTTTTTAAGGTGAAATTGCCTACTTTTAATTTTACCGAATTATTCAGATACCGTCTTAATGGTTCCAAATATTTGTCTCAAACTCTACCTCACGCCGATGTTCCTTCCGAATTCAAACACCAAATACACTTACGACCTAAGATTAAAAAATATAATCGTGGTAATAGGGCGACTCTAGACCCTGGCCAGCTGAAAACCGATTTCACGTCGATTTCCCTACGTATGAGCCCGACCGTATGCCCCGCACACTGGCCCCTGTGATTCCTCTCCTCCGTTTGCACCAATACCACACAGAGTTATCAACAATACCGCGTGGTACTTCAGATTCTCGTAGACAAATTTCGTGCTTGGATCTTATCGCTGGATTCCGTGCGCCAATGAGTTTGAGTCCCTCGCGATTTTTCCCAACAATTTTCCTAATTTTTTGCTTCGTATTTCGTTTAAACCAAAGATTTAGCGGCCCTGGAGTGCATTTATTCTCTCGTCGCTCGTTTCTGAATAGCTCTATGCGATCCTCAAAATTGATCGCCACGTGCGTACCGCGTGCGCTTTCGTTTCACCGGAAATCGTTCTCTTTTCGACCGGAGTAGTACCGCTCAACCGAAGTTCCGACAGTTTCGAGCTGGCTCCATATATTTTCACTTCAAAGTTTGCGAACTAACTCCATGAGTAATATGTCCGGAGATAAACTCGATCTGCGCTTTTCTCTGAATTTATTGTACTCAGGCACACCACAGAACGACCCGTTATATACGAAAGCCACGTTTCGCGTTATTTAACTTTAAGTCTGAACTATTCTCAAGCCGAATTAATTGATTCTACAGTACCGTCCCAATAGAAATTTTACACGTGTTCACACTCACATGGGTTTATTACCGTACCAAGATGGCGTCGATCCAGGTTTTCCGTCCGACAACTCTCCTCCAAAATTCTCCGCTCCATCGTTTCAACTCCTCGTTGGTCTTTCCAAACTCGAGAGCTCTTCCGCTGGGGTAGTCTTTCCTTCAAGATGCTCTTGGTCACAACAAACTGCTATTTGCGTATATCTGTTAGTCTACGTCGCTTTAAACTTAATTTTCTTCCGCTGGGTAGTTCCGCTCTCGAGCGCTGTCTACTTCAAAGTGACAGAATGAAATTTTCCACTCAAGTTTTTAAGCTTCTAAGCTTTGATTACTCTATCACTTAATGTATCGATATTCATTATTCGTATGATTATCGGCTGGGCAGGGTTCAGATTAGTAAGCTTATTGTCTCGTCCCCCACGTGAGCGCGCTGTCTCTGCACACGTTGATGCAAAAGAAATAAAACCGAGAAGAAAATTCAACTTAAAACTACCTATTTAAATAACTTTCATACTAGAATGAAATCACAACAGAATTCTTCGGAAGGAAAAGAAAAATAATAAAAATATAAAAAAATTAAAATGAAAAGATATGAAAGATTTACCGCTCCAGGCTTACTTATAACTACTCAAACACAATAATAAAACTATTTAAAAAATGTTCAGCTGTTTTCGTTTATCGTGGCGACTATGGGTCGTCACACTCCCCCCTCACATCGGTAAGGATGACCCTCACTCGTCCATTTTTGTACCGTTCCAAACGATATCGCTGGCCTCGCACCATCCTGGCTACCCGTATCCGTGGGTTTCGCTGCTGCCGTAGCATTCGTTGGAAGTATTTCCGAACTGGGGGTGGGAACTCTTCTAGCTGGATCTGTTGGTTTGGCTGTGTTTGCGTTTCTTGCGGTTGTACCGTCGCTCCGCCCAACCTGGTTTCCTTCGAATTCTGCCGTACACTTTCCCCATGTTTTTCTGCTACGAATCTGTACATTTCCTCTAGGTAGTCGCCCAAGTTCTCTTCGTCGTAGAGACTATCGCTGTCCCCGGCAAAAGTGCTTCGCGCGCTTGCTGTTTTGCGTTCGTTTCCTTGGATTCGGGGGTCTCGATCCTCGCTACGTCTACTGTGGCCGCATCTTCCTCAACCGGAGTAGTCTAGAATCCTGTAGCAGTGGGCAGCGCCTGTCAGTTTGGTGGTATTTGGCCGTGCGCACCGTACCCGCTCTGCGAGCACAAGCACCCGTTCACTTTAAAGATTCAAAAGCAACTCTATCATCTATTACAAATTCTATTTGACTTGCCTGCCATCAAATTTGAAACGCCAGAAGGAATCCTACGCATACAAACAACAGTCGACGATTGTCTCACGATGATGAAAACTCATGTTGTCGTTGACTTTTTGGACGCCCTGCTCGTTTATTTCTGTATTAGGCGTCAAACAATTGCGCATTAAGAACAATCACTGGCGTCACATCGAGAATGCCAACGTGGCCGCATGTAAAGGCTTGTCTGACTTAGTCCTATAAAGTTGTTGAACGTCGTCTCAGCTATAAGGAATAAGGGGCTCCGAGTGTCGTCGTAAAACCCTAGGTCCCGTCGACGAACGCGTCTCTTGCGCAAGAGCGGACCCACAGGATTTGCGTCGTCTGTAGCAGCAACCGCCTTCAATTTCAATGTGAAAAATTTTCTCCAGATGTCAGTCGACGAACGTGTTCAACCTGTTTCGTAATCGATGTTTAAACTGTCTCTCGGCTGGTCATCCCAAGGACTATGAGTCTGTTTAATGTCCCTTAAAGTTTAGTTCTTCGCGGACGAATTTTTTGCGGACGCGATGTTGTACACGTTGAACGTCAACTAGTTCAAGTTTATGTTAAAACCGGCTGCAACACTAATGCTGCGAGGATTGATCCGAAATCCTGCGCTCGCCTATGGGACCGAATATTTTATTTTTGTATTATTTAGAATGGCTTATTTATATTCATAAATTTTTTTTATTGTATCTACTATACTGCTAATTTTACGAACTGTGTTACCAACTGACCTCTTAGTCTAAAATACAAAAGCTTATATACTTATTATTCTGTATCTAAGTCCGCGCTCTGCAGACGCTAATGTGTTCTTAAGGAACGGTGTCATGGGCCTGCTGACGCATGCTGAATTCTGCAGTTGTGCTCCCGGGTATCTTTTTGGTTTTTTTAAATGAACAATATTCGGATTCGCATATTCGGCGATTCCGCGTTAGGTCACCTATGCTGTAATGTTGCACTTGGCAAGCGTGCATTTTTTGCCATCTAAATCATCGCCTCGAATAACGTTGTGAGCGGCAAATTTTTTTAACCTTTTTTTCTCACTTTCACTGACAATTATACTGTTGTGCCGTCTAGGGAGCGCGTCTAAGTAGATTACGGCAAGAAATTACCCGAGACCGTTTAATATTGAATATAGCATTTATTGATTTACTTTAAGGCGTAACATTAAATCCATAAGCTAACTAACTTAACTGAGCTATTCTCTAGACAACGCGGAGATCCACACTTCAACGTCCTGGCTCGTGAGTAGGTGCGTTAAAGTTGAGATCTTCTGAATACTTCGGTTCACGGTTCCGATCGTAGTCCTCTTCCAGTGCACGAATCTCAGTTTAAAAAAAGAGATATTGCTGTTCTAGCAATATCGGTTGTTGCGACACTCTTCTGGGTCATCTCGATTGTTGCTGTTGCGTGTTCCCAATATCTCAGGCCGATCAGGTCAGCTTACTCATTGTTGTTGCGTGCTGCTGTTGCTTAATAGCTCTAGCGTCAGCTTTATTCCAGTCTTCGCCTGCTACGTGTTGTTATTATTATTGCAGCAGGTCAGTATTTAAGACGGTGAACTTCTTGTGCATAGCTTATGCGACATAATTGCTGACTAGCTGTTTCGACCATTTCGTCTTGCCGCTCACTCGCCCGATCCAATCGTTTGATGTTCTTAGTATTTGCGATCAATGGCTTTGATTGTTTACGCCAGCGTTAATGTTTTATTGATTCTGAACGCCGGTGTTTTCGTTATTGTACTTTATCTCATATCAAAATAAGGTATAAGAACTGTGTTCAGTCCATTCACATAATTAAGCATAAACAGCTACATACATATGTATGCAGTCACTTTGCTTATTTTGATTTTGCTTCTGCATACATATTTATGTATGTAACTTCATTTGCCCCGTGACGGCAGCCAAATCGGCATTTTTTGGTCTTGGATATGTATGTAGCTTCACTTAAGTTGTTTTTCTTGTTTTATTGAGTTCGCTTTCGCACCGATTGAATTGCTAAACTTACATTTTTCAGAACTTGCATAAAAATGATGACACTCACCAAATCGAATTATTGAATATTTTAAATTGAATTTTTGTTTTGTTTAATCAGCTGTTAACTAGTATATAAGAAAGAAGTATTGAAAATAAAAAGCAAGTCAATACTAATTCTCTTGAGTGTTACTTCGTCGAATCAATCAGGTTCATGTGCTTGATTGAAAAAATCTGAATTCACTACATCGATTGCATTCTGGTTTATGTGCTAGAAGCAAGGACCGAAAGGTAAACAATAAACTCAACAGTTTATTCATTGGTAACCCCGACGTGATAACGCGTAATCCTTAAATCGAAAGTATTTGCATTGGTAAATCGCGACAGTAAAATTTAAAATCGAAAGTTGCCGAAACTTAAAGCGCGATGGTCATTTAACTCTGCGGAAATTAATTTCGTCAACAAAAATGGATACTGACATCGATCCACCAACTAGCGATCTTCAACGGCTCTTCAGCGATCAAGAGCACCTTGGGCAGGCCAATGAAAACATCATCAGGAATGCGAAAAAGGATTCCAAAGATCGAAAAACAAGGGCTTACTTCAGGGAAAGATTGTCCAGGCTAACAGAGCTATGGAAATCATTCAACGCAAACCATGCGAGCATCATTAGTCAAGAAGAAGTTGAATATGACAATTACTACTTAAAAAAAAAACTATTATACCGGCATAAAAAAAGGTTGCAGATACTTGGACCGAAACCTTTAAAAAAGGAAGCGAACAAGCAACGGAGCTCGAAGGTGCAACTGCAAAAACAGTTACGGTGCCTACGGTGCTTACTCAGCAACAACAAACATTGGGATCAGGCTCCTCTGAAACTGGGCCATCCTCATCAAACAATGTCTTACTCAACAATCAAACAGCTTTAAAGGAGTCGCTCTTAGAATTAAAGGAGCGTATAGAGGCAACAGGTTTCACCACTCACAACAAATCGTTCTACCGTGGCAAAGCCAGGCTCATAGTAGAACGATTGCAAAAAAATTGAAACCATTGATAACCAACTTTCGTCTTCTACGCAACCACCAATCAATGGTTATTCAACACGAGAATTCCTAAAGTTTCAAGAGGAAATGAGGGAGCTGGTAGAAGAAATAAACGAAGCAAGTCAACCAGCATATTCTTCAGAGTCTACGTCATCCAAAGAAGACTTAGAGGTTCCGTTACCTAAAATTCAACTTTCAAAATTCGACGGAAAATTCTCGCAGTGGACACAGTTCAAAGAGCTATGCGTTGAACTCATACACAAAAAACATATAAGTGATGTGCAGAAAATGTACTACTTATCTACCTTTCTGACAGGAGAGGCAAAAAATTTAACAAAACATCTGTCTATGGCACCTGAAAATTATGACAAAACATGGGAAATCGTGACTAGTCGCTACGATAACAAACGGCTATTGGTAACAGAACTCTTGAACAAGTTTCTATCCCAACCTAACGTCACATCAGAATCAGCAGCAGCATTTAAGGATTTACATGACCTCACAACTGAATGCATTCATGGACTGAGGGCTCAAAACATTCCCGTTGACCAGTGGGACATTCTAGTGGCACATCTTCTCATAAAAAAGCTTGATCGAAACACTCATACAGCATTCGAGCAAGCCCTAACAGACAATAGAAATCCAGTAAAACTCCAATGCGTCCTGAAATTCATAGAACATCGGTTCTAGTTATTAAAAGCACTAGGAAAAAACACAAAGACAACATCATCTAGAACATCAGCTTCGGTGGTAAAACCTAAATCAACCGAATCAAAATGCAGTGTTTGCACTGGTGAAGGACATCAACTATATGCTTGCAGCAAATTCAAGGATGAAACTTTATCCAAAAAATGGCAAAGGGTGAAGCAACTGAAATTGTGCTGCAACTGCCTGAAGTCCGGCCCCAAGGCAACTGATTGCAAGTCTGGTCATTGTAAGCATTGCGAAAAAAAACACCTTTCAACACTTCACTCCAAGCACAATTCACAGCAAGATGTTCAACAAGAGCCTGAAGCGAATAATGCATCCAAAAATAAAAGTACGACCAGCCTTCTATCAAGGGAATCACTTACAAAAACCAATTACGTTCTACTGGGTACAGCACGCGTTGTCGTAACCACAAATAATGGCGAGCAGATTGAATGTAGAGCAACTCTGGACTCCGGATCTGAAATCAACGTTGCAACGGAAAAATTGGTCAAAAAGTTAAATGTGAAAACCAAGTCAACTAGCCTACGCATTGAAGGAATCGGCAAAACAAAAAAAAATGCACATCATCGAGTCAGTTTAAAAATTCACTCTCGTGTAAACAAAATTTCAACGTCAGTCGATGCTCATGTTTTGCCACAAATCGTTTCAAAACAGCCAACTCAAGACATCGACACTTCAAAATGGAATCTACCGCGTAAAATTGAGTTGGCAGACCCTGATTTCAGTAAATCCAAGAAAGTGGACTTACTTTTAGGAGCAGAATTCTACCATCTGTTATTATGTGAAGGAAAACTTGAAATTGGAGAAAATCTTCCCATC